>CM076578.1:452459277-452706671 GCA_034641835.2 Pinus albicaulis
AGATTGTGATGGGCCTATTTATTCAATTATTTGAAATGGACCTAACTAGATTTTTTGAAACTTTGTGTGTTTACCTTTTTCCTCATGCGCTTTGTCCCATTTCAATACCAAATCACCAATTTGAAAATTCTTTGGAGTGACAGAAGTTGAATCAAACGAGACTTGTATTATTTGCTGATGATGAGCATGAGTTTGTTTGGATTTTTCTCTTTCTTCTTCTAACTTAAGAATTTGACCTTGTCTAAGTTGTAAAGAAGTAGGAATTTCATCAATGAATTGAACTAAGGAAAGGGATGGAATAACTACATTTGTGGGAAGTACAACTTCTTTTCCATATACAAGATTGAATGGAGAAGTACCAATGGAAGCTTTTTGAGTTATTCAATCTGCCCAAAGAGAAAAAATTAATGACTTATGCCAATTTCTTTGATTCTGATCAACAGTTCTTTTGATTATTCTAATCAAATTTTTGTTTGTAGATTCTGCTAAACCATTTCCTTGTGGATAATAATTTGCAAAATATTTTAGTTTAAAACCTCTTTTAATTTCAAAATCTATCATACTAGTTCCAGAAAAATAAGATGCATTATCAAAAATCAAAGCAGTAGGTAAGCCAAACCTGGTTATGATATTTTGATCAATGAAATCAATGATATATTCTAAATTAGCTACGTTTAATGGAATTGCTTCCACCTATTTGGTAAAGTAATCTGTAGCTATGAGAATATATCTATGTTGTTTGGAAGAGTTAGGAACAATCTCACCAATTATCTAATCCCCATTGCTCAAATGGTTGTTCAATATTGACTGGCTGTAATGGGAATGCTGGCTTTCTTTGTTTTCCAGATGTACTTTGGCATACTTTACATCTTCTTGAATATTCATGGGCATCTCTGAAAAGTGTAGGCCAATAGTAACCTGCATGCAAGATTTTATGTGTTGTTGTATTTCCTCCAAATGTCCTGTAGCTGGTCCATCATGGAGTTTCTGCAAGACTTTATCTGCTTCAGATTTTTCTAAGCATCTTAGAAGTACAAAATCAAAATTTCTTCTAAATAACACATAATTTACTAACTCATATTGTTTATCTTTTAATCTAAGAGCTTGTTTTGTCTTATAACTGAGATGATTTGGAGCATATCCATTTTTTAAATAAAATATAAGATCAACATATTGTGAATATGAATCATTGAGGCTTACCTCTTATATTTGCACATTACCTGAATCTTCTTCTGATGGAAAATGTGATGCTCCTGCAAGCATTCTGCAAAAACCTTGACCTCTAATGATTTTAGAGGGTTTTAGTTCTACATCATACTCTTGTAATGCAGTTACCTAGTTAGCTCTTTTTTCTCCTAATTATTTATGCATCAAAAGTTGTCTTACTGCAGAAAATGGAACTATGATTTTCATACGAGACTTTAGGAGAAAAGGTCTAAAATGTTTTATGGCTTTAAAAACAAAAAATGCTTGTTTTTCAACAGATGTGTAATTCATTTCTGCACCTTGTAAATTTGAACTAAAATGTGATATCGATGCTTCTATTTGTTAGTCATTCAACTGTGTTAAAACAATTGTATATGATGTATCGATGAAAAAGTGTATAATGTAAATGGATTAAGAAAATTGGGGGTGGTCAGGAATGAAGCATTGACAATTGACTGTTTAATCAATTCAAATGCTTCTCTTTCATTATGTCCCCATTTGAAGACAGAATTTGTCTTAATCATGTTTTGCAATGGTAAAACTATTTGAGAAAAATCAGGGACAAATCTCTTAACAAAATTAATTTTCCCAAGGAAATATTGCATGGTTTTCTTGTTATGAGGGAAAGCAATTCGTTTAATTTCATCAACTCTTTCAGGATCAATATAGATACCATTTTTTGACACAATTAATCCTAAAATTTTTCCTTCATCTAAAGAAAAAAATGATTTCTTTGGATTTAATGAAATGCCATACCTTTTTCATCGTTCAAAGATTTGCTTTAGGTCATTCACATAATGATTTGCCTGTTTAGAGAAGACAGTAATGTCATCTAAATAGATAACTATTGTTTTGTTTATAAGTCCTCTAAAAGCAGTGTCCATGGCTCTTTGGAAAGTGGCACCTGCATTAATTAATCCAAAAGGCATTTTCTGATAAGCATAAGTTCCCCACTTAGTTCCGAACATAGTTTTCAACCTGTCATCTGGATGAACGAGGATTTGATTGTAACCTGAAAATCCATCTAGAAAAGACATGAGTTTAGAACCAGGTACTTTTTGCAATATTTGTTCCATGGTTGGTAGTGGAAAATTTTCCTTCTGAAAAGATTTATTTAAATTTCTAAAATCAATGCAAATTCTAATATCACCATTCTTCTTCCTGATAGGTACCAAATTTGATAACCATTTTGAATGTCTAACTAGAAAGATGATTTTTGCCTTGAGAAGTTTATTCAATTCAGTTTTAATTTGATTTTCCAAATTTGGGTGAATCTTTCTCAATTTCAGCTATACGAGATTTTCCTCTGAGATCATAGGAATCGTGTGTTGGATTACAGAAGCATCATATGTTTTAAGATCAGAATAATCCCAAGTAAATACACTTTTGTACATCCTAAACAATATGATGAATGATAATATTTCATCAAAAGATAAACCAAGACCTAGATTTATATTTTGAGGCTTTTCTTCACTTCCTAGATTAACTAACTCGAATCTTAAGGTAGAACTTTGTATTTTTGAGTTAGTTATTCTTTTAAATCTATCCTTTAGATCATATAAGTCTTATAACTTGACAACAGATTTTGGAATAGGATTTTCATCTTGTTCTTTCTTAATTTGAGTTTCATGTTCATTTTCATCCATGATTTGATCATCATAAGATTCTTCAGACGTTAAAAAATCTATGATATCTGAGTCATTATTGAATACTCTCCAATTAGTGATATTATCAGGATTAGATGGTCTAAAAATTAATTCAATAGAAAATATATCGGGACTAAATTCTTGGGATGGGATTAATTTTGATGCTACATTAGCAAGTAAATCTGCACTAGCATTCTGTATTCGAGGTATAGAAGAAATGTTGAAGGCTAAGAAATGAGTAGTTAATTCTTGGACTAATGATTGATAATGTTTTAAATGTCCAGAATTACAATGGATAGTATCTCTCACTTGCCTAACTATGATTTCTGAATCTCCTAAAACCTTAAGATATCTGATATTTAGATCAATAGCTTTTAATAATCCTTGAACTAATGCTTCATACTCAGCTACATTGTTGGTACAATCAAATTCTAATCGGCAGGCTAACATAGTATTTTCGCCTTCTTGGTTTATTAAAATGCAACTCGCACCTGCACCATCTTCAGATTTAGAACCGTCAAAATAAAGTGTCCAAAACAAAGAATTAACTATTTTTCTATTTGAAAAAATAATACATCTAGAATTATCTGGCTGGGAAAAATTCTCAATTTGAGATACAACCGCATTATCAAAGAAAGGAGATGGTTGAGCATTAAAGTTTCCCAAAAATGACTGTGTAGAGTAGTTTCCAGTAATGTTGTTATTGAAAGCTACTAGCTCATTAAGCTCTTCAAGATTAGTCACTGTGTGTTTCATAACTTTTTCATGATCAATTCGAATTTGGTTTGGCTTTCCATTATGTGGTAACCACATATGTAATCAGTTTGTTGAGAAATAACCATGAAGTTTCTCAGACCAATCACGACTTAAAATTAAACCATAAAATTCGGGAATGTCTGCAACCAAAATATCAATTATCTGAACAACTTTAGGATTTGATGACAATATGATTGAAATAGATTTTAATTCTCCTACCACTTCTACTCTAGTTCTGTCAAGTTGTTCTATATGAACTGGAGAACTCTGAGGAGTAATGTTCAATTTAGCACAAACTAATTTCGGCATTATATTCGAAGAAGCCCCTGAGTCTATCAAAAAATTATGAAATTTTTTGTTATAAATCTCATAGGTTAAGAGAAATGGGGGAGTATCAGAGATGGATCGATCACCTATCATAATTAAATCTGAAGCATTTATTTTTACTGAAGGAAAAGGTGGCTTACCCGTTTCATTAGCAGCTTGCACTATGACTGGAGCAGGTAAATTTGAAGCATGAACAACTTTTAATTCTCTAAGTAAGATTTGTTGTTGTTGCTTCAATTTGGTAAGCTCCTGAATAGAAATATTTGCCATAGTTTTCTTCATGTCTTCAACTATATTATACTCAATGGTATCTGAGATAACCATTGTTTTAGATATAGGTGGAGAGTTTGATGTAACAAGACTTGTTTGCGTAGCCTTAGACTTTTTGGTTATTGGTTTGTCTTTAGCAAGAGTGGAAATTTTTACTGTTGACTAGGCTTTGTTGCTTTAGTAATATTTTTGCTACGTATGCTGACAGGAAAAGCTTCAAGTAGTTCTTCATTTGACAGGATGAGATCCCACATTCCATTAATTTAAACTTCTTCTTCTTTGTCATCTTCCTCTTCCTCTGTTTGTTCTTCCTCCTCTTCTTGATCTGATTCAACATTAGATATAATGTTTGGAGGTTGAGAATTAGAGGTTTGTTTCTTCTTGAAATTCCTAAAACTCTTTTTTGGATTTGAATTTTCGGTGACTTGTTTCTTGATATCTGCCATCTCATTGGTCATGGTTTTCAAAAAATTTTGAAGACCTTCTACATCAAATTGATCTTTTGGCGTTTTCTTTTAGAATAATCTTTGAAATATATTTTCTTTGATTTACGATCTTCCTGAGAATTATTTTTCTCAAGAGTAGTTATGTGTTTTTCTACAGATAGAGATTCTTTCATATTTTCTGCAAGAGTTGCTAGTTTTTCTCTATCAACGAAAATAGCTATATTAGATGGAAGTGATGAAATATACCACTCAATTTGAACTTCTGCACCAGGAACTGCTGTCACAGGAATTTTATTGAGTAGTTTATTAAATCTTGAATTAAAATCTTTTATCTTCTCACCTGGTTTAGCTTTAAGATTTGAAAGATCATTGATGAGAGTAGCAGTAGTTTTGTCATCTCCAAACTTAGCCAGAAATTGTTCTTCAAACATATTCCAGTTAGTTATGGAGCGAGCAGGTAATGAAAAATACCATGATCCTGTAGATCTTTTTAAAGTATATGGAAATAATCGTACAACGCAATCCTCTTCAACTACTACATTCAAGTTGACAACTAACATAAAATTATGAATATGTTCTTCTGCAGGAAGTCCATCATCAAGATTAAATTTTGATAGCCATCTTTCGGGATTTTTAGGCAGAGCATGAAGAGGAGCAGTCATGTTTACAGCCCCTGGATTACTCCATGGGTTTACATTCGGTGGAGGGACTTGATCTGCCATTGGATTATGGATGGGTTGATTGTGAATTGATGATGAGGCAGATTGAGTACTAGGACCAGTATTTTGAGTATTGGAACTAGTGAAAGTTATACCGACTGTTGGAATGAAATTTGTGGAAATGAGTGGAGGGAATGGGGGTGAGTGGGATAATACCTCACTAGTGATCGATTCTGATTGATTCATATTTAACTTCTTTCGAGTACTACTGATAGGAAATTCAAAAGGGAGAATCCCTGTTTATTGACTCTCTAATCGAGTTAATATTCTTCGAGATTGTAAAGAAGATGAAATACTAAGATCCGATAATTGAGAAGATTCGGGCTTTTCAGCAGAAATAGATACTTTATCTAACTTTTCTATCAAAGACTGAATTACTAAGGAATGTTGGTGAATTTCAGGAAATATTATAGTTTGAGTATCGCTAGGAGACTTAAGGGAAAGATGATCAACTTTAGATTTTATAGATGAGGATCTAGATAATTTTCTAGAAGTTGATGGGGATCTAGAGGGAGAGAGATTTTTTTATTGACTTTTAGATTGATCAAACCTTTGTGCCATTCACTTGGCCCTCCTTCTAGCGCCAATATATTGAGGCCTCATAATTTCGTTTCCAAAACATGGGGAAAACCACCCGGTCTGGACCTTAAAGCAACTCCTTTTCCGTTTGATATAGTGCCTCAAAATGGGGATAATGGGACCAGTTTCCCAATAAGGATGATTTTGAGGGTGTTGTGAATATAGCATGCAAATGGATAATGATTTTAATATATATGCATCTATCTAAATTATTAATCTAATATATACCCGGGGTGTTTTTCCTTTATGCGATCTAAAATGATATCTTTCAACTATCAGTAATATAGATCATTTAACAGTTGAAAGAAATGAAAATTATGTAAAATGATTCTTCTAACAAAGTAGTTTGCATAGAAGAATTGTGAAATAAATATCGCATTTATCAGTGTGATTACATATTCAATAAGAAACCATAGCTAAATATTAGAACAAAAGTGCATGTAATATTTCTATATGATGACATTTCAAATATATAATGCAATAAAAAGATAACTGTCAATTTATGAAGTAAGACTTAATACAAGTGAATAGAAGTGCAATATGTACAAAGTTCTACTCATGTAAACTGACAGCAATGAATCTTTTCCTTCTCACTTTCGAGCAATTTCAAGAGTACAGTAGTGCAACATTAGTTAAACAACTTTAGTTGTTAAAAGATAACAGAATGTGTTCCATTAATTCATCAAAGCACTCACAAAATTACAATAGTGCATTCTTTGCAAATGTTTTTGACAAATTTCTGGACCCTTCTCTAAATGCATGAGAAGGGTTTAAATACTAAACTAACTATAAACTAAAATAGATTATTACAAAAATATAGCGGAGGTTTCAAACAACATTCCTCAAAAAGCTAACTTAAACAAAAATCTAGGAAATTAAACAAACAATTCTGATTTTGCAAGTCCTGCCCTTCTTTCTGAATGTGGTCACGAAGCTGGAAAATATCTAACATTGCTTTGAGCTGAGCTGGTTGTGATATCCTTGATCAGATCTTTCATTTGAAAATAGCACTTGAGATTGCTGACTGGGATATTTTTGTTGAATCTGTAAGAGAATGTAGATTTTGATGCTGCTGGTAAGGTTTGATCAGAAAATTCTAATAATTTTCATGATAAAAATTATTTACCTTTTTAATCATTTCCTCATGTGTATCTACTCTCTACTTCCACTGTGTTTCTCCCTGACTTGTTTCTAAAAACACATCAGACATGTTTTCCTTAAGAATTTTTGCTTTAGACAGTTGCTCACACATAGATTCAATAATCTCACTTGATATCTTGGATGTCTTTACCGATGATTTCTCTGCCTGTTTGATTTTCACTTCCCATTCTATGAATAGAATTTCTTTGTGAAGCTTATCTACTTGAGGTATATTAGCATGCTTTCTCGAATCTAAAACTTGCCATTGAATGTGCTCTTCAATTATCTTCTCAAGTCTTTCACATTCAAGTTTCTGAATTGCTATCTGCTGGATCATTATTTTAATTAAATCACAATAAGAATCAATCATAGAAACTTGATGACAAAACACTTCTTGTTATTTCTTTAACTTAGTGTTTAAATCAAGTGCTTCTTTGATAAATTTTTCTAATTTTGGTTGACTCTATAAATTAGTCATTTCTATTTAAAACTGTGCTTGTTTTCATTAATCTTTGTCTGATGCTGCAATTTGAGGCTTTCAATATCTTTATGAAATTGGGCTGTGTTTACTTTGACTTGCTCATTGGAATTGGATTTTTCTTCATTCAACAACTTCTCTAGTTCTTGTACTCTGGCTTCCTTTTGTTTTAACAACACTCTAACCTCAGTATCTTTATCAACAATAGCGGTAGCATATGCCCCTAGATACTATGATAATTTGGTTAGATGTTCAGTGGGATCAACTGAGGAATCTTTCCATAGTACATCAACTGATTCATCTGTAGGCTTTGGAGTTATTTCATCAATTATCCTTCTTTTATTTCTTTGAACTACATCCTTGTAACTAGGACTGTAAAAAATATCTAATGAAGGAATATCTTCAATCTATAGAACTATCTGATCTGTGGGGTAGGCCGGTATGATTTCTTTATCATGCATTGCTGGAACTCTTTGTAGTGGATTAACAATCTCCACTATCTTTTGTGAGTGTTCAGGTGTATGGAAACTTGTTGCTTGATCAGTATTGGTATTTTCTTTAGAAGTCTTTATTGCTTCAGAAAATTCCTTCCATTCATTTATAAGATCTTTTGCTTGCGGTAAACTAGACTGATCTAGTATGTTGTGACTGTGCTGAATTGCTTGAGAATTTGATTCTGTCCCATTATTTGTTGTTTCCTGCAGCATCTCTATCTCATGAATGACTCGGTCAATTGTCTTTTCTGAGTTTTCCTTTTTAGATTCAAATTCATTTTCAGAGTGATCTGAATTATCAAATTGCTGCTGCGACTGACCTAATTCATCTTTAGACATATCTTTTATTTCATCATCCAGGCTGACACTTGGAGTGTGTTTGTTGTCATCTTTAATAGTTAAAAAATTTAGAGGGACTTTCTCTAGTCTCTTGTCTCTGTATGCTTGAAAAACTTCAACATCTTCTTGACTTAGTTGACTAGATACATACTTGATAATATCTAAAAAAAATTCCATGCTCTGGAAGAGATTATTAAATCCATCTTCCTCCTTTACAAAAGGCTTCATCTTAAGCTCTGTGATTTAATTTTTAATCACATCATTTGGATCATATAATCTTCTTGGCATAACTGCCAATTTCAATAAATGAATTTTGGAAACTTCCTTGTAAGTATGGCTAATATTAGACAAAGAAAAGGTGCCACATTGTACAGGGAAATTAGGCCAAATAACCTTTTTAGCATCCTTCAGTTGTTTTGTAACACCATTAACAAACTGATAGGCTATTTCGTTTGCAAGTAATTTACCAGGAACATAATAGGGTAGAACATGGGGATAAGCATAAATCTCGAATACTCTGATATATGTAAAATTCTCTTCTGCAAACCATCTAGCTACTGGAAGAATGCCTGCATTAGCTTCTTCAGAAACCCTAGGAGCCCTTTTGTTAAAAATCATCTGATGTATAGGAAATATGACTCCATAACATACTTTATAGAAGTGTAAGTGGAAATCTGAATCCCAGAGTTCTCTGTGGTAAATATGAATTGGGGTAGGATCCTTAGTAGTCAATTTCCATCCCATGGTAGGAAAACTGGAAGTAAAATAGATAACATCCATGACATAGGCAGACATATAAAAGGGAGGTATTTATCTGAATGAAATACTTCTTTTATTTCTATATTCGGTTATGTGCTTGGCTAGGTTATTAGATAAGATGTCTGCCCAAATTAAAATTGATGAATTGATGATTGCGTCAATTAGGGGAACCCAGTCTCTTGAAAATCTAGTGCTATCTAGTTTGGAAAATAATCTACATAACATACCAGCAACATAACAGTAAGAATTAGGAATTTGAGAAATTGGGTACGTACCAAACTTATCTTGCTTAAATTTCCCCTGATTATCCTTCCATTCTTGGATGACTTTGATAAGGTCTGGATGTTCTCTAAAATTCTACAAATAGTCTTTGTCATATTTCTGTTGTGGGGGTGGTAGATGGTACATTGCTGTTAAATCTTCTGCCTTAAAAGAACCCATAGTTTCTCCCCTCGAATTCTTGAACATTCTATCCTCAATGTTTAAGTGGTCAATTTCCCACTTAACCATGTCCATATAAGGAAGAATATTTGGTCTTGCAGCTATCCTGTGAATGTATGAGCATGCAACGTCAAAAAGAATTGCGTCAAAGGTAGAAGCAGTGCCTGTCGAAGAAACTTTGTTTATCACCCTTGGTCCTTCACTTTCAAAAAGTTTATACATTTCCTCCCATGTCAAACTGCCACAATATTTGTTGCAGGCGGTATCTAAAAAATAATGGAGACATATCTGTGTCTTCAGTGGATGACGTCTGAGAAATTTCTTTACCCTTTTTGCTCATTTTGTTCTTCTTCAATCTGTTAACTGGTTTCCTGAAAGCAGAGCAAATTTTTACAAGTATGGAGTTTCAAAGAGACAAATCTATCATTTATTTCAAACACACGCAAGAAGATATCAATCAATTAAAATATAACATCAATCATCATTCATAATCTTTGAATTAATATTTCACATATATCCACACGTAAGATCTATTAATCGCTTTAAAGCCATTAAGATCTTAAATTTTATTTTGATATGACACAAGATGTTTTACATGCTTGATCCATTAAATGGCGTTGGTGCGCGTATCGGAGATTATAACTTATAAATTTTCATAATAGTTACCCTTAAAGGCTGCGAAATGCGATTTGCGCAAATCGTAGATCACAACTTTTATAGGATAACAATTTAGCGTATATTATAAGTTGAGCAAAGTGCGAATTGCGTTTTTTTATAAAACTGAAGTGACTGCGATAGCCGGAGGTTTTATATTTATTAGTATATTTGCTTGTCAGGTCCGCTGAGTCGCGAATTACATCATTTTTCTTTTAAAGTTTTTTGATTGATTAAGTGAAGTGAGGTGCGATAAAGTAAATATAACGGTGATTGAAGCTTTTTGCAAAGTTTTAAATCATATCTTCAGAGAAATTTGAGCGCATATCACAATTCGCATATTTTAAGTTTTATGAGTCTTTTTGAAATTCATTAAGATATGTGATTTGTGATGCGCTTTAAAAGAACAAGGAAAAAATAGAAAATATTTATTTTCTAAGTTTTTTGTTTTAGGAAATTTCAAAAGAATTTCCTATTTATTTCTAAAGGGTCCCTATTTATAAAAAATAAATGGGGGGTTGTTCATGTATAGCACAACAGGACCATAGTACTTTGGCGATAATTTATTATCCTTCCTAGCTTGCTTGAGGGACATTTTTTTGTATGGTTGTAGCCGTAAAAATACCCAATCTCCTACATCAAAACTTCTCTCGTTGTGATCTTGATCTGACTGTTGTTTTATTCGATTTTGTGCCAAATTTAGGTTATCCTTTAAGTGTTGGAGAACTTTTTGTTAATGCTTTGATGTGATCTTCCACTGCTTGAACCTTAGAATTTTCTCTTAAATATGGTGTCATGGATGGTTGATGCTATCCATAAACTGTTGTAAATGGGGTCATTTTTGCTGAAATATGGAAGGAAGTGTTATACCACCATTCAGCCAGAGGTAACCACTTGACCCATTGCATTTTTTTACCAGATACAAAACAACGAAGATATCCTTCCAAGCATTTGTTCACTATCTCAGTTTTCCCTTCGGATTGAGGACAATAAGATATGATATGAGCTTGTTGAGTACCCAAACAAGAAAATACTTCTGTCCAAAAATTTCCATTTAAAATGAGATATCTATCGCTTACAATAATATTTGGGTTTCCATGTAGCTTTTGAATTATTTCCATAAATGCAGTAGCAACTATACTTGCTTTAAATGGATGAGATAATTCACAAAAGTGTACATACTTGGTAATCCTATCAACCACCACCACGATGGCACTCTTTCCTTTAGACTTAGGTAAACCCGTGATGAAATCCATTGAAACCTACTCCCAGTGTTGACTTGGAATGGATAAAGGTTGTAGCAAACCCGGGGTCTTAATTGTCTCAAATTTATTTTTCTGGAAAACCAAAAATTCCGCCACAAACTTTTGAATATCATATTTAAGGCCATCCCAAAAAAAATTATTTCTTCAATAATGTTGGTAGAGGTGGTGCTATTCTCCCATAATTCTTAACAAACTTGCAATAATACCATGTTAACCCAATAAATCCTCGCAACTGCTTTATGGTTGTGGGGACTTTCCATTCCTTAATGGCTTTAATTTTGTTAGGGTCTACCTTAACACCCTTTTGAGATACAATATGACCCAAATATTCGACCTCTTGTAATCCAAAGAAACATTTGGAGGTTTTTTCATATAATTGTTTCTCCTCCAATAGTTTGAGCACCCTGTAAACATGTTGAACATGATCCTTCCAAGACTTGTTGTAGATTAGTATATCATCAAAAATTACTAAAACAAATTTTATAAGGAAGGGTTTGAAAATGGAATTCATCAACTCTTGAAATGTAGAAGGTGCATTGGTAAGGCCAAAAAGCATGAAAAAAAATTCATAATGACCCTCATGAGTTCGAAATGATGTTTTCGGAATATCTTCAGTCTTCATTCTAATTTGAGGATATCCTAAACGGAGATCCAACTTGGTAAAATAAATTGCTCCATGTAATTCATCCAATAATTCATCAATCATAAGAATGGGAAATTTATCTTTAATAGTGAGATTATTGAGCTCCCTATAATCCGGACACAGGCATGATCCATCCTTCTTGTTCACCAATACTACTGGAGCAAAGAAAGAACTTTGACTAGGTTGAATTATACCAACCTCTAAAATTTTTGGAAGCATACGTTCAATTTCGCTCTTTTGGACATAAGGATATCTGTAAGGCCTGATGTTTGGAGGAACACTTCCTGGAATCAAATGAATAGAATGATCATGATCACGAATAGGTGGGAGTCCTTTGGGAGTTTCAAACACCTTGGAATGATTGTCCAAGACTTTTTGGAGATCTGGAGAAATAGATGATTTTGATGTTGGAAATTCTAGTGAGAATAATTGTGCAATTACGCCTCGTTTTTATTTTTTCAGAAGCTTTGTCATGACATTAGAGCTTATTATATTTCCTAGCTTCCCTGCGATACCCCATAATTCAACTTCCTTTCCTTCGGAATTTTTTTTCAAGAAAATTTCTTGAAAATTAAAAGCTACCATCCCCAAATATTGTAACCATTGTACTCCTAGTACAACATCAACACCTCCCATTGGAATGGAAAGCTTTGGACTATTCAATACATATTCCCCAATGGTTAGCTTGATATTATGGCATTTTCCAGAGCAATTTATAGTTCCTCCATTTTCAACCATCACTTGACACTCTGGTGCTTGGTATAGGAAGCAATTCAATTCCTTGGCTACCTTACAATGAATAAAATTATGGGTACTACCCGAGTCAATCAACATTATTACATTTTTCTTCTTGATATGTCCTTCTATCTTGAGAGTTTGAGGAGTGGTAATTCCTGCCAATGCATTCCAGGATATGGTCGGACTTATTTCTTCTTTCTCTGGGGTTGGTTCCTGGTGTATATCCTCTTCTTTTGAAGTTTCTTGTTCATTTTATTCCTCCTTTTCACAATATATGTAAATTAATTTCTTCTCAGCACACTTATGACCTTTAGTGTATTTTCTATCACAACTGTAGCAAATCCCTTTTGCTCTTTTTTCTTCCAATTGTTGTGGTGTAAACCTTGTAGGTTGTGGAAGTCTAGGAGTAATAACACTTACATATTTATAGATATGAGTGGTATGCTTGCTTGTCGCTATAATTTTACTTTCATTTTTTCTTGCCAACCTGAATGCCTTCTCCAATCAATCAGGTTCCTAAAGGCGAACCTCATGTTGGATGTTATCCTTTAAAGTCACTATGAAGACATCAATCCCGTGTTCCTTTGGAATATCATTTACCCTTATATTCAATTTTTGGAAATACTCAATGTGCTCCACCATTGAACCCTTTTGTTTGAGATTTATCAATTGGCTAAAGAAGGTGTTGCTCTTTGTATCCTCATAATGTTCTATCTTTTCCTCCGTAAAAATTGACCAAGTGACAATTTTTTTACGAGAGCAAAGCCATCGATACCATACAAATGTATTTTGTTCTAAATATAAAGTTACAATGCGTACCTTTTGTGTGTTTCTCACATTATGGAGATCAAAATATTGCTCCATCTGTAATATCCATGTTACAGGATCCTTTCCATCAAACTTCCTCATATCAATATTTGGAATATGGTGGGTCTTCAATCCAACATTAGAGTTTATGAAATCATGATTAACATTTATTTTGTTCTCATCATGAGTTTCATTTACTACCTTTTGTCCATTAGGAATCATTTCTTGTATCAACTTTTTCAAACCTTCCATGTCTGCTTTTAGATCATTCTTCATGTCTTCCATGTTGTCTCTCATTTTTTCATCGATCTTAGCTTCCATGTCATCCATATTAGCTTCCATTCCATCCATCTTAGCTTCCATGCTATTCTTCAAACCATCCATCTTAGGTTCCACGCCTTTCTTCAAACCATCCATCTTAGCTTCTACACCTTTCTTGAAAACTTCCATTTCATCTTTTGTTACTCTTTGCGAGAGCAAAATTTGGTGCAATTGGTCTTTTAATTTTGATATATCATGTAGCACTTCTTCCTCTTCATGAGTCATAGTAGAGCATTCTTAGGGCTTACTGGGTGCTGAATTCTTTTTAAGGGGAAATTTAGAACCCAATACTGATATCCATGCTTCAATATTCCCTTGGAATCACTTCAAACTTATTTTTCAAACAAGACTTATGCAATTTGAAAAAAAAAAAATACACACCTTTTTCTTGCTTTTGAGGAGCTCTATATTGAAATTGATGTATCTCTATCATTTCGGATCCCAGAGATTTTATCTTCGGTCCTTTAGTAGCCCTTTGAATCTTCTTTCCAATGCCATGGGTATGAGCTGAATTATATTCTTCAAGGAAAAGTTATGCCCAATCTCCTGCAATGACCTAATTATGGACTGGTTCAGTAGAGTTAACTTGTACGATGTGCCACGTGTCACTATTTCCTCCTTTGTCTCTGAAATTGATACACAGGAAATTAAAGTCCGTTTAATTTCGACCACTTTTTACAAAATTCCAGTACAATGTTCAAAGAGAGAGTTATGATGATTTTCCCAAGGTCACCTCTTTGAGCTGAAATTTGGGAGCCCGCAAAAACCATAACTTCCACGGATCATATCTCTAAAAATAATGGAAACCAAGATCTAAAATTTTTGCACAAAGTGCCTCAAGATTTCTTCGAAAATGATTTTTTTTTTAGCTTCTGAACCTTCGTAGAAAATTTTTTATAGCTAAAATACCAGGATGACCTGTTTGAAGCAGTCAAACCCTAGAATCCAAAGCTCTGATACCAAATATTATGAAAATAGCTCACAAAATAGAGAAAAGATAGATCAACGCCTTATAAATCAGCCTCTTCGAGGGGGAAACCTCCTTTACATCACATAAATGAACAATTATTGGATGATACAAATGATAAAACCTCCTTTCTATATATAGGATTCCATGGGGTCACAATATAATCCTAGCCAACCTAACAATAATAATGTAAGGGCACAACAATAACAATAGTGGGCTTTTATGGGGCACAATAATAACAATATGGGGAATACATGGGTAAAAAAATAACAATAAGGGGGCCACAATAACAACAATAAGGTACTACACTAGTAGTATAGGGACCTAACAACAACTTCCACCTAAATTTATATTTATGAGGGTGGCTATTCCAAATATCCAATTATACATCAATCGATTCTTGGGCAAGAGGGAAAGGGATCAAATATAAATTAAAATTTCATGGCAAGGATTTGGCAAGATAATTCCTCGTTATGCCCTCAATTCTTTCTTACTCATGGTATTATATCTGGTATTAGTGCTCCTAAGTTCCCAGGTGGTTGTGTCAGCATATTCATCAATCAAGCATTTATATTACATATACATTGTTTTTGGATTCATATAGTTAATTTTTGTCACAATAGTGACACATCCATGCCAACACAAGCAATACGATTCCATCAACATAACTAATTATAAATTATGTTGGGGGTCAAGATGGGGATACTACAATTCCCTCCCCTTTATAGGAACATCATCCTTGGTATTCACACCAACTCTTGGCATTATTTTGATTGCAAAAACACCATGCTAGGAGTTATTTTTTACAACAAAAACATTCCTCAATGGTTCTTCAACTAAAACAACAACATTCCCCCTTTCAATCATTCTCCATTTATCATTTTTCCATAACTATCTAGCCACCTCCAAATATTTCATATTCCATCAAATGCCCATGACATTTATCAGTAAAGAAGCATGTTAAAACCTTTTCCACATGTAGGCCCTTCTCTATATTTCACAAATTAAGATAATATATTTATTCAAACATAGTACTTATCTGTGTGTTTATGGATTTACATCCGTATGGATGTCGTGGATAAACTTTTCTCGCTATTTTTCCTCGACATACCTAATGTGCTCATCACCCCACCTAACTTGTTATTCACTCAAGTCTCATCTTCCTTGTAGTCACTCACCCTTTAGGCTTATAAATCCCCTTATTTTCTAAGTAGTCCCTTCAGTGATCCAACATTTTCCAAGGCTTCCTCATACATGAAGAGTATGGATACTTGTGGAGTCTTAAAACCAAGGCATCCCTTGGTTGCTCCATATCAAATAATTTTTATTACTGATGATCATAGAATATCATAAGTTTCTCATGTCGTAAAAATAACCTCTTTTCTACACTTTCCTGTTCAATAACCATCACCTTTCCTTCCTATAAAAATTCATTGTCTCACCTATATAATGTACATAAAATTACCATGAGATTCTATCTTAAAATTTCCAATCATAAATATTTTTAACTTTCATCATGAAAATTCTATGTTTTGATCTATTTTATTGAGGGGCCTATATTTTTCATCATGACGTTCCATTTTTCTCAACACATTTACTCTATTTTCAATAGGTTTTATTCTTCCTTGTGGTATTACATGCATGTAATATCCAAGACTAATTCACTTGCAGTAAAATATGACTATGTAACCAACTAGACAATCATTAGTATTCAAACATAAAATTCTTTACTATAGCATATTTAGTAGTTTCCACATAACCTCAAACTTTTCCACACACATAAATCCATCCATTTACACTATCATTCACAATGAAAGAATGAAAGTCATTATTTAGTCACATGTGCATTACTAACTCTCATCATTACATATTAAAATTACAAGTTTTAAATTCTAAACCCTTGTGTCAGTGTCCATGATTTTAGGCACACAATGCATCCCTACATTAATTTTCATAATGCTTTATCTTGTGTCATGCATTCAAAAATGATGATTTTGGAAGGTTAATCCAATGCCTCGACACATATTATAGACACCTCCCTCACACTTGATCAACTCTTTGAACACCTTACTCCTAACTCAACACAACACTAGGCCACGAGGGCTTCACTGGGGGAGAAATACCATATTGTGTGCGTTCATATTGGGGGAAATATATTGAGGAAAAAATGACATAATATGTTGGGGGTAAAGGGTTTTTGTATTGGAAGGTATAAAAAATGGAGGTCAAAGTTAATGAAAAAATATAAAGGGGTATAAAAAATGTTAATGGAAATGGACAACCACAATATCTAGTGAAAGTGTGGGTTTTTTAAATTGGAAAGGTGCAATGGGTTCATAATTGTATGGGGTTGGATAATGTGATTTTTAGAGTTATTTTCCAATATGTAGTCAAATTAGGGGCATTGTTTAGTATTCCATGAACACGTGAAATTTTAGAGGTTCATTAAGTGAATCCCTCGTGCACCAGGCATGTACCCCTTCTCTACCATGCAGTCCCTCGGGGATCTAATCCTAAAAAGTTCTCTTTAGTGTTGTGTAGAAGGCTACATTCTAGAGTTCAATCGTGCATGGATACCATGGACACTAATGTGGCGATATATCATTTTCATATCCATCATTAGTATGGCCTCACACATGACTTTATTCTATTGGCATTTGTATTCACTCTATCATGCATTTACTTAATTCAAATCAAATAATTATGCAATTATCAATACATAATCATAATCATGCATTTCATATATGAAATTTCAATTCAATACTTATATGCATGGTTTCCCTTTGCTTCACAATACTTCCAGAGGTTCATCTAATTGCTTTATTAGATAGATCCAATTCCTTCCCGATCCTAATCAACATGTGAAATGAATAATTCATCAACAAATTTTTATTCAAGTATCTTATTCATTGAAATCACTCACCCTCTAAGCTTAGGCACCTTATTCTTTCCTAAACAGTCCCGTAGGTGATCCTTCTTGCCACAAAATTCTTGCATATGAAGGTTAACGAGACTTATAGACTCTTATAGCTAAGGCATCCCTCTAGCTTAAATTAACATACAAAACACATTTCAAATACATAACTCATGGCGATCAAGCATCTCACAAGGTTCCGGTGTCACCACAATGACCTTTTTCCAAGGATTTTCATCTTAATAGCTATCATCTATATTTCATAGATAGACCTTTCATCTGGCATGTATCACATGCATATTGTTTCTTTGAGATATCAACATACTGATTTCAATTAGAAATATTTTGTCTTAAGTAAGGCTTCCTAAGCATGATATATTTCGATCATGATGTTTGGCTCTTGCATGTGGTGGTACCCAACCTTCATTGTGGACTTACACTCATTTAAATATTCAATGACATTCCACCTGCATTCTACACTTTCAATCATCTAAACAAGGTTATCACATATGCATATAATCCTTTCATTATGATATTTATGACAGTTCCGAAATGATCTCAAAATTTTATGCATTTTAATATCTCAATGATTTCATATGTACATCCCATATATTGAAAGGAAAAATATCATCGCATTATCAAACATAGCTGTCACACTTCCATCCACCATCCATTACATGAGTGACTTACTTATTCATTTGATTGTTGTCCATCACGAAAAATCCACACATGCACATATCACTAAGATTTTTTACTAAATATTTGTGTGTTGGCAACTTTTTCCTTAACCATACCCTAACAAGATATTGGTAACTTGTGTGCATTTAATCATAATTCATATCATTAAATATACAAATTAATCCTAAGGGAATTTTTACACATTCCTTCAAATTACCTATTGATATTGTTTGACCAATCCATACCTACACAATTGCATTCATTATTCCTTATGTTACCTGGCCTAGCTGATACTCCTTGGAAACTTACATGTTCCTTCATTATCCTTACAAAAAACATTATTTGCCTCTATCCTCTGTATGAGGTTGTTAGGAAATTGTATCATCATCATCTTCAACGATTCCTAATCACACAACAAATTCACAATTACATTAGCTTCTCAAGCCAATAAAAGAATGCACCTCAACACTTTTAAATCCTCATTCAATAAGTGACATGCCTTAGCACATTTAAATGCACTCTATTAATAATTCTTTTGATGTATTTATTAGTGTAATCCTCGTATTCAATTACTTTCCTTTCCAATTTCCATTAACATTCTTAGGCTTATATAATTTCTACATTCCAATTATTTCATCCCTAACAAAATGCTAGCAAGGTAGATAGTCTAGGGCTTTCCCTCTAATTCCTTTGCATAGTCTGTAATTCTTAGCAACTCTGTATCATTTCCCTTGAGAAATTAATTTTAATTGGGACTGTCATTTTCTCTTGGATTCCACCCATCATTCTACACAACACATAAACTTTACAAGACCAGATTAGTATCGAACATATCAATCTTATGCAATCAGATTTGTAGCTAGTAAATCAAATCTAATCTAACAATGTCAAAAACTCATATGTTTTCTTCATCATTTCATAGCTTTTGTTTCTTAATAAGAGCATTATCATAGTCCATTCATATGTGACTACATCAACATGCAACTTTTCCTAATTGCAATATCCAATAGCCTTGAGATGATCTCACTTTCACGAGTTAGTACCAACTCTATTATTTCAATTACTTACTTCTTTGATTGAATTAATTATAAATAAAATTATACTATATTAATTATTAGATAAGGTATATTATATAACATTTAATAAATATAATATGGTCTAACTATTATTATTAAATAATTGTGACTTGTAACTTAATTCAAAATTTGGAATGAATGGACACAATTTCACCCACATTTCACTCATTATCAATTATTTTAAAAAGAGAATTCTACGAATAGGATTATCTATATTTATGATTTTTACAATCAATATAAATGTAAGTATTATTAATAATTATAGTTAGAATTTATTAAGTACTTTTAATAAAAATATATTTCAAAACAAAATTAATAAAAAAATTATTGCATAAAAAGATTGTAAAACATTGTATAAAAAGACATTAACTTTACAATCTAATATGATAACAATGTTGTAAAATCGTTATATAATGTAATATTGACTCACTCAAATTATTTAAAATAAAACTAAAACTAAAATAATAATAATTAATACTTGGTGCAAATATACAAATCTATTTATTTTATAAAATTATTAAAATTTTACTTTACATTATGTGCAATATTTTTATATACTAAATCAAATATATTTAAAATTTTCAAAATAATTTCAGAAGCAAAATTAATTAATAAAATAAAATTAATAATTACAAATAATTTATAAAATTATTTTAAATTAGAATTTATTAAATTTTAAATAAATTTTAAAAATTTTAAATATAAAGATTTTGATCATTGAAATATTTTTATAATAATATGTTTATATGTAAAATAATATATTTGGGTTGAGGGGAAATATTATAGTGTTTATAAATGAGTGTAAACATTTTAATGTTAATTCAATAACAAATTAGGATTGAGAGTATTGATGCCTGTAAATGTCCTAAATCAGCGTAATTGACGTTAGAAAGAGGGCTACAAATATTGAATTTGCGTAGAGTTTTGTTCTAAAGAAGTTTTAATTTAATAGTGACTCATGTACATAGTGCTACTTGGAATCATGCTATTAACTCATGCATATGTAGCAGAATCATGCCCCAGAAATACCTTGAATCTTTATCTAAATTGCGATATGACGGTGAGTGCGAGCTTTCTACTTTAGATCATCTTTATCAATTTTTGAAAAAAAAAACATAATTATTTTGATATTACTGATGATGATGTGATTTGCAGGTTTTTTTCCCTCACATTTTGTGGATAGATTCGAGAATGGTTCAACACTTTACCTGCTCAGTTCATATATTCTTGGGATCACTTTATGAGATTTTTTCTTTCCACTCATTAGTGTTATGGTTATGAGGATTTGTGTTTAGAAATAGAAAATTTGTCTATGCATGAAGATGAATCTATTAACAAATTTTATGCTAGGTTTAAGACACTTTGATTTAGATTGTACCTTGAAGATTGTCCTTTAGAAGAAGATTTGTTACAATGTTTTCAAGTTCTTCTTCACTCTTCTCATAAACATGATATATATAATAAAGAGGAACATGATAGATATAATTCATCAGTTAGCCTTCATATTATTTTCGATTCTGTTTAACCATCAAATGAATTAGAGAATTCTTTAAATTTAAAAACACTAGGAGTTTCATTCACTAACATTCAAGTTTCAAAAGATGAAAAAGTTGATCCATATATGGAATTTGAAACACCTCCTAATGATTGTGATCAGTCTTAGGTAGGCTCAAAATAAATAAGTGCATATCAATATTTAAATAATGATTGCAGTGCTTCTTCTTTGGAGGATAACCTTGTACTGGTTCCAATTTCTTCGACAAAATCCATATCAATAAACCATATTTTTTATCATAAACATACATCTAGTTTGATCTACTATGGTGACCATTACTTCTTTATCCATACATATTCTCAAATCTAGATTCATATAATAATGATTATAGTTACTTTTTTGTTGAAACCTTTCCTTCAACTGGTACACATTCCTTTGAAGGCCAAACTATTATGGAGGAGTATTATTTTCATATCAAAGATACTTTTGATTCTCTTTCTTATCTTTTTTCTGGATATTGTTGATTCTAATCAACCTTATGATTTTCAAGAAAGATAAGCCATTTATGATGAATGTTTTGAGGATGATGACATGGAATCACCTAAAGCATAAAGTGACTTAAGTTTAGATCCAAGTTCAAAATCTACATATTATTCTACTCTTTCCTTTCCTCTCATAAATAAATACAATCTTACATATAATGATGATTTTGATTTTGATGTTTCAAATGCAGCATACATTGATACTCACATGGAAGCTTTTCATGATAAATTCCCCTTGCCTCTTCTTCTTGCTAAAAAAAATCCAACCATGTAAATATTTCAGTTCCCTTTCCAATTTTAATAACAGTAGCTTAGATAATCATGTGCATACATTTAACATATGTCCATAGGTTTTGACATCTAAAGGTATATCATCACTACCAACACTATAAGGTTCTTCTCCTTGGAATTTCCTTCAAGAAGTATCAATTATGCATCCTTACTTATATGATCCTTCTGATATATATACTTGGAGAATTATTTTCAGGGAAATAATTTTGTACATAAGTTGTCTTTTTGTATATACATGTTGAGGGTAGATGTATAGTGTTATGTTTTTTTCCTTTTGCAACCTTGCTTTGTTTCTTTCACCGACGCATGTTATATCTTGGGTTGTAGGAATAAAGCTAATGGAGTGGCTACATTGGAAATACACATCATATACTTAGTTTATTTTATTCTTGCAATATAATATTGTACATAGTGTATATAGTAAGAGTAGATTTAGTTTAGAATAGTTTAGTTTAATTTTCTTGTTCTTTTTAAGGCAGTTGTAATTTATTATTAAGCAATCATAAAGGAAATAGATTCTTGCGTATGTTTGTTATCAATGCATAATTGTAAGCCTTATAATTAGTTTTTTACATACTTATAAGCCTACAAATAATTTACAATATCAATTCATTAATCAATAATTTTCTTTTTGGCTAAATTTCATAAACATAACTAAATTATGGTTTAATCTCAATAAGAAGCCAAATTAATTAATACTCCACAAGACAAATATAACCTGATCCTGGCAAAAACACTATTTCATACAAATGTTTTGTTATGTTAAGCCCTTATTTTATCTTGTCTTACGATAATTTTAAATACTTACGACTCATTTTTTTTTATTATCTTTCTTTGTCTGTGTTTTAACTCTTGATTTCTAATTGGATGTGGTTTAATTTCATTTTTATTTTAGGCTTGTTTTGTATTTCTATAAATTATTATGGGAGAACATAACAACTAAGTAGGGATTTCTTATTGGTCCAACATCAATTTGTGATTCAAGGGAGTTTTACTCTCATATTTTCATGGGTTTTCATTTACTTTAAAGAGACATATTCATTGAGTTCTGAGTCTTTTCACATTTTCTCTGGAGGAACATTTATCTTCTCCAAGAAATAAGGTTCATCTCTTCAAGGAAATATCTAAATTGAGTCTAACTCGATGAATCGTACCCATCCCACCACTTCACATAAATCCTCTAGATTGATAGTTGCAAGGAAAGATGAGGAAGTTGAAATCTTAAAAAACACTATATCGATTTTTACTCTCTTGTACCATCCTACCCCTTTCGTCCAGCTATATCAACATATCTCACTTATATATTTATCAAAATGGTGACATAAAAGGGGAAGAAAACATGGTAAGTGAAAGTGAACCCGTCAGAGTACTAAATAGGCTCCCTGGAAGCATGGCTATACTTATGCAGTAGTAAGACAACTTCGCTGGGGTACTGAACTGGCTCGTTGGCAGTGAAGCAATGTCGGGTAAAGGGGACCATTTATATCGATGAATGTATTCTTTCTCTAATCTTCCTATAGATACCAATTCTATCACTCATACAAGGTAAACAAATAAATTGAATATTTCCCTAAAGATCTAGATTCATCATTTTAGACTTAGTTTGTTTCAAGTACTTATATTTTTACAACTTATATTGCTTGATCTATTAATGTGGGACCCATGGGAAAAGTTTTAATGTTTGAATATTTCATGCAATTCATCACTTTAACCTTGTGATAAATTTAAACTCATTATATTTTAAACCGGAGATAACTGGTTCACCCAGCTTGTCGCTAGTTGTTGTAGCTTCAACAACCCCCCCCCCCCATTTTTGGTTTTGGATTTTGATAACTTATGGGGACCCTCCTCTTTTAGATCAACTTTATTTTACTTTTCTTGCTTTTGATAACGTCATTTTGGTTTTGATTTTTTTTTCAAAAAGTGTCATCTTTCGCTTTATCACTCTTCTTTACATGATGACATTTGTGTCACTAGTCTCAAAAGGTAATGTCACACCTTTGATTACCACATTACCTCACATTTTGTGTTTTTCCTTACTTATAGTCGTATTCCTCACATCACATTGCATCCAAATTGGATTTTGTATGGATTTGCACACCTGCACTTGCACTTAACAAAGTGGAAAAACATTTTAAAAATTATTGGAATTATTATTTCAAATGTTTTAATATACTATTATTTCAAATATTTTAACATACATGTCCTATTGCATTTGTAACATAAATATAACATCATATAAAAACATTATATATATATATATGGTTTAATTAACCCAAAAAAACACAAAATTTTAAAACATTTGTAACACAAATTGCATATAAGTCTGAACTTAATATATATAACATCATCCAAATAATATTAATATGGAACTAACATTGTCATAAGTAACTTGTGTGTGTGAGCTGAAAGATGGAACACAGTGGAGGAAGTGCATCTGGTCTAGGGTTTTTAGGCGCTAGAGTCGCCGACAGGGTTTGGGCGATGCAGAACGAGGCTTCTCGACTCTGCTCAAGGAGACTTAGCTCACAACAGTCGCGGATGCATGAGAAAATATCATGGAAGGCCTGTGATGGATTGGCGGGGGAACGCTGGCGACTTTCTGCGGTGTTACGGGCGAACAAAGGGCTTGGCGAGGGGGGTTTGCTGTTTCTTTCTATTTCGGTGGGGGAATGGAATCTTCTTTGGGATTACTCACTCTGATTACGCGGTTGGAGGACTAGGTTACACAGACACAACCAGATCTCTCTCCTCGGGGCGAGCCCCCTACCACTGCTTGCCCTCCCCTGCTTAGACACGGATGGTCATGGCTCTTAGAGTTTGCGGAAACGGTTTAAACCAATGGTAATAACCCTTTATCCTCAGCTTTTCATTATAACTGTTTGGTTTATGGATGTTTCGATTATGCTGTGGGAAAGGGTTGCTGGGGGGACCACCAGTCACCTTTCTTGGCTGATGCGGCTGTGGTGCGCAGCAGAGTACCCTCTGCTCTTTCCTCTGGTGCTACTATGGTGAAAGTCAGAGCAACCCTTTCAGCCCCTCCTTATTGGAGTTCTTTCACCTCGCAGACAAGAACCGAACCCAGCCAGTACTCTTTGCCCACGGGGGACAAACACACGTGCCTTACAGAGGTAGTGGTGGTGTGGTTTATATGCCGCATAAACAGTTCCAATTTTTCATTAAATCCATAGACGGGAAATTAATGGTCTTATGGGTGTGGGACTCTGAGACGGTATCAGAGCTGAAGAACAAAATGCAATCTGTCACTGGCTTTCTGGCTCAACAACAAAGCCTGAATATATTCAGGAAGAAGAGCATTATAGGAAACATCCAAACTAGAGGAATACCAGATTCAAATAAATGTTACTATTTCCCTGAACCTTAGACTTAGCGGTGGGCGTCCAGGAACAACATCAGCTAACATGTGCTAACAGGAAAAGTTATGCCCTCTTTCAAGGACATCCTTAGAGGGAAATCCCCCACACAGGGGAAAAAACAAACTCCAGATCACTCAATTCTAGGACCATACATTGTCGAAAAAATAGAGAACATTCCAGATCTGGAAGTAGAAATACCAGAGTTATACCAGAGTTAACAGGGTTGTTTGATGCTCTACAAACAAAATATGTTATCTACCAATTTAATGGATTTTGGCCAAAACATGTAGAGCTACATCCCTGGATACACCAAAACTAGACCTAAAACTGTGATATTTATCTCTTTGCAAAAGGTTTTTTCGTTGTTCAATTTGATAATACAGAGGAATGTTGTGCTGCAAGGAATGTTGTGTTGCTCCCGTTCTGGCACCATCAGGTCCTAGAAAACATTGCGAACACTATAGGGAGGTTTATAAAACTAGACCGAGAGAGAATGGACAAAGGGATATTTACCTTTGCACATATATGCTTGGATATGGACCTAAGCAAGGGCCTTCCAGATTACATCAATCTAATACACAAAGACCTTAAGTGGTCTCAAACATTAGATTTCAAAAACACGTCGTTTCGATGCAGGGTGTACCACCAAACTGGGCACCTACAAAGCACTTGCATTTTATCCCGAAAAAAAGCAAATAAGAAGCCACAAAAGAAAAAGGATGGAATTTTCTATATTTATCATTGTCAGATGAAGAGGAAGCAGATATGGAAGAAAATCAGAGGAAAGCAGATACAGAAAATCAACAAGAAAACCAGAAAGTCTCATAAGAGAAGAGTGTAGGCAAGGTGGCAAAAAAATAGGAAATCGGTGATAAATCATCTCCGGATACAGACACATATCCTCAACAGGACGGGTCGAACAACGAGTGTGGTGTGATTGGCACCAAGTGTGCACATGTTTCTGAAAGCTCTGATTATGAAAAAGACGTCCAACTCTCATCCAGCTTGGAGTTGGCCATTATACATTTTGCTCCTTCACTGGATGGCTGGAAAAAAATACATAAGAAAAAAGGAAAAAAAGACAAGTCTAGTGTTTCTGGCTAAATTTAACTTGTGGGTTTATGGAATTCTATGATATCTACGATGTAAATTTTTGTTATTTTTTATAAAAAGTTAGGTTTTTTCACGGGAAAATAATAATAATGGTGTTTCAGTCCTTCTAACCACAATTCATACCCGAGCCAAACCACAACTCATCAAATAAACATGGGTCAAGACTTAACCAACATGCCCATCAACACGTTGTATCAGCTCCCTACACCATCGCTTTGACAATGTTTAACACCACAACACATTTTAAAATATTTTATCACACATGCACCATCCATGTGGGATATGCGACCACGTGCTTAACTCACCTACAAGTACCACGTCGTGTTAATATGGAAAACACATTTCATGTCGTGTAACTAACCGCGAAACTTCTATGACGGATTTTAGTTAAATACATTTATGCCTTTTTTTAAATTCAATTTTAGTTATCTATGCCTTTTTTTTACAAATGAAAATCTGGGATTTTTGGTTGTGATATAATTATGTCTTTTTTTCATTTTTCATAGGTATGTTCTCAAGCACGTTGATGGCGCGTTTTGAAAATTGAGAGAAACCTAAATATTTGGGTAAATTGACAAATTCGACTCAAAATTGAGCATCTTCATTGGCCAAATGTAGACATAATAATTAAATTAAGTCCAATTTTGTTTTTCAAATTCCCAAATTAGTGATAATTAGCGCATATTTTGTTGATATGAAGCCGCATTTAGATCGCTGAACCACCAACCTCACCGACCTCGTTGACTCTCTGACAAACAACGGCGCTGAATCTAACACATCACCCAACCGCTCAAAGAAACCGACTGCTGCCCACCGTGATTGACTATATAATCATCTATTTTTCACATGCAGAATTAGCGCTCTTTTGCAACTATAAATTTTTATTTCCTACCTCTGCGTGAGCATGTCAAGCCAAGCAAGGAAATGCCTCTCTTGTAATAGATAGAAGTATGTGTTTTTTCTGTTCTCCAGTTATTATTTGTTGTTTTAGTTCTTGTTTGAAAACTCTATATTCTCTATCAGATCAATTTTATCTCTGTTGTTGCACTATGAACCCCAATAATTGGTATCATAGCAAGGTTTGAACTGCTCGGAGTTTAAGAACATTGTGTGAAAGTCGATTTGCTTGGAAATTGTTGTGTAGTTGCTAAGCATTGTAGTGGAGTATGAAGCTGCTCGATAGAAATCACTTATAGTGTGGAGCATCTTGCCAGAGGAGGTGTTGATACGAGATATCTCTGCTATATAAGTTTGAAGGAGCGCCTGTGTTGTAAACTTTGTGGAGGAATGTTGTTGTATGAGATATATACACAACAACAGATCCGTGGAGGGTCCTAACATAGGAGACTGCGGCATCTAACAGGTGTGTCAAGATCTGTCTAGGAAATCGATGAGAAAAAGGAAGAGTTCCAGGAACATCGACGCCATGGAGTTATTTTGGCATGCATCGATGACTCATTAAAATTATTTTCGGTTAAATGTCTTTCCCATTTTTAATTAAGATGTGAAGTTGTATATGTTTTATGTGAAGTGGGTTAAATGCTTTATATGTTTTATAATTAAAAATTATATATGTTTATGAAACATATATATTTATGTTTGGTGAAGTTTGAAAGAGAAAGGTCATATTTTTTAAAATGCAAAAGGGAAAGGTCATGTTTTGCTAGATGATTTTCTAAGGAAATTGTTTTTTACTTTTCAACTCAAAAGTTGGTAAATTTGTAATAATTAAAGTTTTACCTTGTAAGTGGTAATTTGATTTTTTGTGGGTGTGAATTTTATTAAAAATGGAGACAACAATTAATGATATGGAGAAGTTGAGTGGGGCTAATTTTTCCCTATGGAAATCATAGATGGAGGATATTCTGATTTTAAAAGATCAGTGTTTGTCGATTAAGGGTGTAAAAAAGAAACCCTCATCGATGATAGATGAGGACTGGGATAAGCTAGATAGAAAGACGATTGCAACAATCCACCAATATCTAGCAAAGAATGTGTATTTAAATGTGTTCGGAGAAAAGACAACAAAAGGATTATCGAAGAAGCTCCATGATCTATATGAGAAGAACACGACATCAAAAAAAGTGTTCTTGATGAAGAAGCTTTTCAATCTCAAGATGAAGGAGGGTGATTCAGTTGCTAAGCGTTTGAATGAATTCATATTATAACTAGTCAACTTGCCTCTGTTAAAATAACTCCAGATGATGAAATTAGAGCTATTTTGTTAATGTGTTCTATGCTAGACAACTGGGAAAAGTTAATTGTGGCTACGAGTACTTCAACACCTGCAGGGACCCTAAAGTTTGATGATGTCAGCAGTAGTTTAATGAATGAGGAGTTGCGACACAAGTCAATTGCGGAAAACCAGGGAGGAGAAGCTCTAGCTCTAGCTGATCATGGTAGGAGGATTGATCGAGGCTGACAAGAGCGATCAAGATCAAGAGGCCGATCAAAATCACGGAGGGGTAGGATCATCTTCTTTCATTGTGGCAAACTCGGGCACATGAAGAAAGAATTTCGAGCCTTGAATAAAGGAAAAAAGGATCAAAGTCTAGCCAATACAAATTATAATTCATCTAGCGCAAATGAAGGTGATACTACTACTGTAGTCACAAATGGTGATGTGTTGTTTACTATTTCAGTAGAGGATGCATGTTTATATACATCTAGTGGTAGCTTTGATTGGACCCTTGAATCTGGGGCATCTCACCATGTAACCCCATGCAAAGATAGTTTTGTTGCATATAATCCTGGTGATTATGGTAGAGTGCATTTGGGGAATAATCATTTTTGCAGTATTGTTGGAGTGGGAGATGTCCAGATCAAGATGAAGAATGGAAAAGATATATTTTTGAGACAGGTCAGGCATGTACCTGAAATACGCATGAGTTTGATCTCTATGGGACGAATGGATGAGGAAGGCTATTACACAAGCTTTGGAAAAGGAGGCTGGAAAATTAGCAAAGGAGCATTGGTCGTGGTCAAAGGACCCAAGACAGGAACACTATATTAATTGAAGGCAATGATAGGAAAATCAGATTTGGTTGCTATCACAAAAGAAGGAAATTTAGCAGATCTGTGGCATAAGCGCTTGGGTCACATGAGCGAGAAGGGTTTAAAAATCCTTGTTGGTGAAAATTTACTAGTAGGTTTGATAACCTACAATCTTGATCTTTGTGAGCATTGTATATATGGTAGACAAATAAGGGTTTCATTTATTAGAAGTGGTCATGACCAAAAGAAAATTGTGTTAGAATTGATACACTCAGATGTGTTTGGACCTGTTAACATCAAGTCATTAGGAGGAGCATCATATTTTGTAATATTTATAGATGATGCATCCAGGAAGGTTTAGGCCTATCCCATGAAAAGTAAAAGTGAAGTGTTTGAAATATTTCAAACATTCCATGTTGTTGTTGAAACAGAGACTACCAAATTTCTCAAGTGCGTAAGAACAGATAATGGTGGAGAATATTGCTCAAATGAATTCAAATAATATTGTAATAGGTTTGACATAAAGCATGATAAGATTGTGCCTGGTACACCTCAACAAAATGATGTTGTAGAACGAATGAATCGCACCATTATGGAAAAGGTAAGGAGCATGTTGTCCAATTCTGGTTTGTACAATAATTTTTGGGCAGAGGCTATGAGGACAACTTACTACCTCATAAATAGATCTCCATCTACTGCCTTGGATGGAGGCATCCTTGAAGAAGTTTGGACTGGTAAGCAGTTGAATTATTCTCATTTTAAAATATTTGGATGTGAAGCACTTGTACATATTCCCAAAGAAAATAGAACTAAGATAGATGATAAATCAATGAAATGCATTTTTATGGGATATGCGGATGAAGAATTTGGTTATCTTCTATGAGATCCAGTCAAACACAAAATTATTAGAAGCAGGGATTTTATATTTAATGAGTCAGAAATTTTTAAGAGGAATGTAGGTGAGGTGGAAGTCAAGAAAGTTATTGATAGGTTTGAAGAGCAGCATGAAGACATCCCACCAATACAGGAAAATGGGCAGCAAATTCAAGAGCAGGAAGGATCGAGGGGAAAGTGATGAACACCAAGAAGGAGGAATCTTGCAGGAACCTTTACATGAGGTTCAACCTGATAATGCACCACCAAAATTGGTTCACAGATCTTCTAGGCATAATAAGCCTTCACAAAGGTATCCTCCTTCAAACTATATCCTATTGACTGATGAAGGTGACCCTAATTGTTTTCAAGAGGCTTGTAAAGTTGAGCGCATTAAAGAATGGAAGAAAGCAATGGAGGAAGAAACGAACTCTTTGCTGGAAAATAAAACTTGGGAGTTGATAAATCTCCCAAAAGGTCGAAAGGATTTGCGAAAAAAATTGGTGTATAGAATTAAGCATGAAGGTGACGAAAAGGAGAGGTCTAAAGCAAGGTTGGTGGTGAAAGGATTCACCCAAAAGGAAGGTATTGACTTCACTTAAATATTCTCACCTGTTGTCAAAATGTCATCCATTAGAGTCATTATAGGTCTTGTTGCTGCTTTAGACTTAGAATGTGAACAATTAGATATAAAAACTACTTTCCTTCATGGAGAATTAGAGGAATGGAGCAGCCACAAGGCTCCATAGAAAAAAGCAAATAAGATCTTGTTTACAGGTTGAAGAAGAGTCTCTATGGGTTGAAACAGGCACCTCGAAAATGGTACAAGAAATTTGGTTCATTCATGTTAGAACATTATTTTCACAGGTTGGAAGCTGACCATTGTGTCTATATCGAGAGGTATGATTAAGGAAAGTATCTCATATTATTGTTATATGTGGATGACATGTTCATGGTTGGGCATGATAAGAATATGATCAATAGGTTGAAGAAGGATTTGGGTAGCAATTTTTCAATGAAGGATTCGGGTCTAACACAACAGATATTGGGCATGAGGATCATGTGTGACAGGGAAAAAAAAAGGTTTTGGCTGTCACAAGAAACGTATATCAAGAAGGTGTTTGACAGGTTTAATATGAAGGATGCCAAACCAGTTGGTACACCCCTTGCAAACCACTTCAAGTTGAGTGCTGAGTTATGTCCCACTGATGAAAAAGAGAAGGAAGAAATGAGCAAGATTCCTCATGCTTCAATAGTTGGTAGCTTGATGTATGCCATGGTATGCACATGACCAGAAATTGCATATTTAGTGGGAGTTGTGAGAAAATTCCTTGCCAATCCAAGAAAACAACATTGGCAAATAGTAATATGAATTTTCAAGTATCATGAGGGTACTAGTCATTATTGTTTATGTTTTGGTCATAATGATACTGTGATTGAAGGTTTTACAGATGCATATATGGCTGGAGATATCGACACCAGAAAGTCCACTACAAGTTATTTGTACACATTTGCAGGTGCAGTTGTATCTTGGGTGTCAAGGCTACAAATAATAGTAGCTCCCTCTACAACAGAAGCAGAGTACATAGCTGCAACAGAGGCTTGTAAAGAAATGTTGTGCATGCAATGATTCCTATGAGAGATTGGAATCAAGCAAGACAAGTATGTGTTGTATTGTGATAGTCAAAGTGCCATTCACTTAGAGAAAAATCCCATATTTCACTAAAAAACCAAGCACATTGAATTAAGGTGCCATTGGATCTGACATGTGTTGGAGGAAGGGAAATTATCTTTGGAAAATATCCATACAGATAAGAACCCTGCTGATATGCTCACTAAGATTCTACCAAGAAGTAAGCATGAGTTATGTAGAGGCATGGTAGGCATCAGTGTGACTTGATTCAAGATTCTTCATTCGACTTCAAGTGGGAGAATGTTGATATGAATCGCATTCAGACCGCTGAACCACCGACCTAACCGACCTCACCGACTCTATGACAAACGACGATGCTGAACCTAACACGCCACCCAATTGCTCAAAGAATTAATTGACTACTGCCCACCGTGATTGACTATGTAATCATTTGTTTTTCACATGAAAAATTATCCCTCTTCTGCAACTATAAACTTTTATTTCCTTCCTCTGCCTGAGCATGTCAAGCCAAGCAAGGCAAGGCCTCTCTTGTAATAGGTAGAAGTCTGTGTTTTTCTGTTCTCCAGTTATTATTTGTTGTTTTAGTTCATTTTTGAAAACCCTGTTGTCTCTATTAGATCAATTTTATCTTTGTTGTTGCACTCTGAACCCATACATATTTCAATTTAAATGGTGCTTTGCACAATTCAGAATTAGTTCAATTTATTTGATTGAATATTTGGGCAGAGTGTTGAGCTCTCAAACATCTATTTCTATTAAAGTGAATTTCCAGTTTTGGATAAAATGGGGAGGGGTTTCAGATCCATAAGAACAAGACAAAGAATTTTGCAGAAGAGAGGGCTTTATGGCACTATTATATACAAATTATTTTTTACTGTAGTGTTTTCAAAGGAGAGAGTTCTGTAGGTTTATTTCTATTGATTTACACTATTACAAAGAGATGGCAATTGTTGTCTAGAATTGGATTGTGCAAACTTTCAAAGTAAAGATATAATTTGAGTTTTCTTAACACTACTGTGAGAATTTTTAAATTTATTGCTATATATGTTGGGTAATTTAAGTTTCATTTATGTTCTGTCATCAAATAGTATGAAAATGGACATCAACACTATTTTCAATCTTCATGTGATTATGCTAATTGAACTCTCTAAATCTATCTTTGTAGGTATCGATAGAATGTTGATGGAATTCATTAATAAATCCAATGAAACTTGTTAGCAACTTACTGATAAGTACTCATTAGATATCATTTTTTGGGATTCAACTGCGTTAAGAAATTCATTCAAATATGACCATTTCCATGAGAGGTAGTCGTAACTGACTAATTTCTCATGATTTTTGAATAGTCCACTTAGCACTCATTGCATCGGGTGATGCTCACAGGGGTAAAAGGGATCTCTCTCTGAATGGTTCATGAGGCACAATACTTTCTAAGGTTTTGCAAATGGGGTAGCAAGCTAAGTGGGATTTATTGTGGGGAAAACTCCATAGTTAAGCGCACTTGAGCCAGAGGAGTTATGGGATGGGTGACCACCCGGGAAGTCCTGGTTACCGGGTGAAAGCCCCAGAAGTGATGATTGACGCTATGTGATTCATTTCACTAGTTTTAATCCCAATTCTTCACCCCTATGAGCATCATCTGATGCAATGAGTGCTAAATGGACTATTCAAAAGTCCTAAGAAATTAGTCAATTACAATGACTACCTCTCATGGAAATGGTCATAGTTGAATGACTTTCTTAACGCAGTTGAATCCCAAAAAATGATATCTAATATAATGCACTGTGGAAACCCCTCAATACTTAAATGATAAGTACTTATCAGTAAATTGAAAACTTGTTTTATTTCAACTTCTATTGTGTTTTAGTAACTATTTCTTAAACATAATATCAAATCTAATGTTGGATTTATTCATAATTAAATTTGCCAGGTCACGAGGTAACTCCAAAAAATGAACCGTGAATTTTTTATAGGGTGCTCATGAATATAACATGGAGGTGAGACTGTTGGGATTCATTTCCCAATGTCTCTTGGACTTCCTTATTTCTTATTTTACACTAATATACAATTTCTCCCAATCCCTTAGGATTATGTGTCAACATTCCCCCCTTAATCTAAAGGGATGTTGGTGAGTCCAAGCATCATTCTGAATTTTTCAAACTTTTCTCTTCCAAGCACTTTGGTGTAGGGGTTTTCTTCTTTCCAAAAGCCTTCTCTCTTTCTGCAAACTTTTTCTCAAGGGAATTAAAGGTGATCTTCATGAGGTTTCCACTTTCTTGTAATGACTCAAGGTAATGTGAGTAAGTGAGATAAAATTCCTTATCATAAGCAATGAGAGGTATGTCAACTTCTACACCAATATTTTTAATGTCATGCATGATAGATCTTCCTTCTAATGATAAAGCAAGTGGGTCATCGTTTTTCAATTCAGGGCTAAAAAACTTAATCATTAATTGAACAATTTCAAGTTATGAATGTGAGTCATAGAGTTCTTTTAATTTCCTCAAGGCTTCATAGGCATTTGAAAATGGTATAATATGACGACTCACCTCTTCATTTACAGAAGCTGTAATCAAGGAATAGGCCTTGCAATTATTGTTTTCCCAAATGGTGATCTCCTTGTCTGAGGTGGGCTTTGTCGGTGGATTGTCTCCTTCTCCTTCACAAATTCCTCTCCACAACTCATTAAAAATGAGAGTGTGCTTGGTTTTCCGATACCACTCAGGGTATTTCTCCTTGCTAGAGAGAACTACTCCCACAATAGATATGAGAGAATGAATTGTAAATATGTACTTTTGAAAAAAAGTAGCCTGCTGGAAAAAGACTCAATTCTGGTGTAAAAGTATTTAGCTACAAAAACTCAAATTTTGTGTAAAAAATGTACTTCGCTGCAAAAAAAATCAATTCTGGAGTGAAAAATGCACTATGCTGTAAAAACTCAATTCTAGTAAAAAATAATTTTTTTTTTTTTTTTTATTTTTTTTTTTTTGTGGAGGGGAGGTGGGCTTGGGGGAGGTCAGAATTCGGGAAGGTCGGACCTGGGGAGGTGGAATAGGGGGAGGTGAGGGCGTAGGGTGCGCGAAGGGAGGAGGGCAGAGGAAGAGCGAAGGAGGGAGCGGGGGGAGAAGGGAGGAGGGAGCAGAGGGGGAAGGAAGGAGGAGAGCCCGCAGAGGGGAGTGGGGAAGGAAGGAGGGGAGCACAGAGGAGCGGGGGAAGGGAGCAGAGGGGGAATCAGCTGCGGGAGGAGGTAGCAGTTGTGGGAGGGGTTGTTGGAGGGGGTAGAAGCTGCAGGAGCAGAGGAGGTAGCAGCTGCAGGAGTGGGAGCGGCAGCTGCGGGAGGTGCGATGGAGCAGGAGCAGCTGTGGAGGAAGGAGAAGAGCGGAGTAGGAAGCACACCATGGATAGGTAGCTGTCGACACCAAGTAGCCAAGGAGCAGTGGCTCAAAAAAAAATTCGACTCCAATGAGCCTGAGAGCAATGGCTCAAAGAAAATTCGATGCCAAGGAGCCTAGGAATGAGCTGAAGGCTCAAAAAAATTCGAATCTAGACTACCAGGAGGAGGAGGGACAGTTCTGCCAGGAGCAGACAGAGAGGCAGGGCTGGAAGGAGCATGAGGGAGTTACAGGGGCAAGAATGCCAAAAAAAGAGCAGGCTCTGATACCATGTCAGGCCAGGAGGTAACTCCACAAAATGAACCGTGAATTTGATATAGGGTGTTGATGAATATATACATGGAGGTGATATTGTTGGGATTCATTTCTCAATGTCTCTTACACTTCCTTATTTCCTATTTTACACTAATATACAACTTATCCCAATCCCTTAGGATTACGTGTGAACAGAATTCAGGAATATGCATAGGATGATTTGATAACTATTTATTTAAATTATATCACTGCATATTTTCTTGAATATTTTTTTGGTCATTAAACTATTTTGATGGTTTACAAGAGTATCTTAATCTTGAATTCATTCTCAGTCCTGCCTTCTTATTAGATATATTTTTCTCTTTATTAGGAGTGAGGCTATCATTCTCCTAGTTAAGATAGGATTTTTTTTTTTTCACTTAGATTAGGTTGCATATGTGCTTTTCATTTTAATTATTTTATTCTTTGAAAGTATCCTTCGGCAGGAGCAAGCCTCATAGTGGCTAGACTTAGGCCTAGTTTCAGTCACATCCAAAGAATCATCTTTTCCAAAGCAATATCATACAAGTGATTTCTTCCTTTCAGTTTGTTAATCACAATCATCATCATTCATAAACAAACTCAAAATAATTATTTTGTATATTTTACATGTTAGATAAATTATTCTAGACTTCCCTTAGGTTAGTCTTAGGACATGGGTAACTGGAGACCCATTAAACCAGTCAAGATTGCCACTTCAAATTAAAAGAGTCTAAACAGGATTCTGACTAGGAAATTATTCACGTGTTGAGCCAGGACATTTCTAGGCATCAACAAGAACATGTAGTGTTTGTAAATGACTTTGAACATTTAAATGTGAACTCAATAAAAAAACATTTCAAAGATTATATTCATCTATATTAGGTTTAGAATTCTATATGACAATTCATTGTATCACGTGGATTAAAATAAAAAAATAAATATATACTCATATAAATAAATATATTGGCCTATAGTTACTACCTATCATAATTTAAACAAGTCTTTCTAGCAAAATAGGTAGCACACTTAGCAAGAGTTACTACCTAACATATGCAACATAAGAAAAATATGCAACTGTATAGAACATATATAGATATACATATTTTATTTATTATTGAATAAATGATTACAAGCCTTCTTGATAGTGTACCTAAATAGGCATTTCCTAGTCACAAAGGTTTGAATGGTCATGTCCAATGAATTTTCCCTTCATAACTAATAGTTTTTTATTAATGTTTATTAATTAATTATTTTATTATTTTTTATTATTTTTTTACTAGTTTTTAAATTTTTTTGTTCATTTATTTATTCATAACCTTTCTCCTCCCTTAGAGATGCTTTGCCCTCAAAGTAGTAGTAATGGCGGGTATTGTTGTTGGAATTTCTATGTTTCCCATGAAGAATCGTATTCTAGAAGATTTTTCTATTTAATGAGGTATTCCTTAATAGTTTTGGAATCTAATACTTTTTCTCTGTTAGCAAGAATTCCTTCTAGTTCTAAAACGGTTCTTCATTCATCATCAACTTTAGGTATTTTTTGTTTTAGATATTTTATTTCTCCCTAGCATTTTTTAACACATGATACATGAAATACATTATGGATCTAACAATTATCTAGTAATTTCAATCCATAATCCATTTCATTTATTTTTTTGATTATTTAGAAAGGTGCATAAAATTTTGGATCCAACTTGTTCTTTACTTGCTACTTCTTGCTTGTAGGGTTGAAACCTTACGAAAACTCAATCGTCTTCTTTGAATTCTCTTTCTAAACAACGTTGATCCACTTGTTGTTTCATCTAATTACTAGATGTTTGTTAAATTTTCTTTCAATATTTTAATGTTTTTTTAATTTTCCTCCCATTGATTCTTCACTACTTGAACCTTATAGTCACTTAATGTGAATCCCTCCCATTTGTAACAACCCTAGTAAAAAATCCATGTAATAAAGTTAATAAAGAAAAAATGATAACCATGGTCATGGGACATGTATTCCAAGCTAAATGTTGGGGAAAAACATAATGACGGGGATCACTGGTTATGGAAATTGGAAAAGGCAATGACTAAGGCTTTGGAAAGGCAAAGTGACATTTATTGGAATTTATTTATGAAAATAATGGAAAATAGGAGAAAAGGAAAGTGAAAGGTCACAAGTTGCATGTGAGGAGGAAAATGAAGGAAAAATAATGTAAAATGAAGAAAAGAGAGGTCTCATTGATAAAAAGGATTCTAAGGATCAGTTCACAACATTTTGTCAGTTTTAGCATGGATCTCTCTCTCTCTCTTCTATTCTCTCTCATACTCTTGGACACTTAGAGTTTTCTTGGGGCACTCTGGGAGGAGTGTGGCATCCTTGGGATTCAAAGCAAGAAGTCAAAGGAAAAGCAGGAAAGTGTAAGAGGATAATGTGATCAACAACTACAATGGGTTTTTCTTGTAGGTACCGAGTTGCATGTATGATTTCCTTGCTATTTTTGGCATGCATGACACATGCATGTGGTTTCTTGGTTATGAGATATCATTGGCATGGAGGACTTCTTGGATTGACAATGGTTTTTCCTAGCCTTTCCATTTCCTGGATAGCCATGGTGTTGTGGGTTTACCTCTCTTTTCTGATTGATGCTCATGTTCCTTATGGTTGTGGGTTGAGTTACTAGTTCCTGGAAGCCTTGGTTGGAAAAATTCTCTAGAAGCCCTATAATAGCTTGGGTTGAGTTACTAATCCTAGAATCCTTGGTTGTACAAACTCTTCGGAAGCCCTTGGTGGGTTGAGTTACTAGTCCTAGAAGCCCTAGTTGGAAAAATGCTCTGGATGCTCGAAAAAAACTTTGGGTTGAGTTACTAGTCCAGGAAGTTCTGGTTGGAACAAACACTCTGGAGCTCTGGAAAACTTGGGTATAGGGTTGGTTATATGTTGGTTATAAGCATGGTTTATGCCATCCTTGAGTTATGGGTCTCACCATGTTTTGATTAGTAGCTGAAATGTTAATGAATGCATGACCTCATAGATTATCTTGCAGCTATTATGAGGAGGCATCAGTCCTTCTTTATTTTTCTCAAATAAGTATGAAGTCATTATGCTCATATGTGTTTATATAAACTCTAGATTGCATGTTCATGATGTGTTTGACGAAATTTCTATCATGGATAAGCCTTTTCAATTCAGGTCCTTGTTCAATTTTTTACATTAAAGGCCTTTTCATCTTGTTATTTATCATTTTTGAGAGTTTCATGAAGTTCTAGGTAGAGGCCTGAGTCCTGGCCCTTAAAAGTGGCGTAGAATTCAAGGTTGTTGACACAAAATTGTTGGAAAAGTCCATAGTCAAATGGATGCAGGATTTTGCATGTGACTGGAGGGATTCAACTGCATGGAGGGCTTGTCATCAATGAGACTGGGGATCTTGTTTAGAAAAACATCAATTTGTCTCAGGGGTTGGACACCTGGAAGTGTTGGTTAGATCTTGAAGGTTCTGTAGCATTTGAGGAAGATCATATTGGTCTTGTCTTGCCGGTTCCAATTCCTTAACAACACTTGGGCAGTTCAATCATATCATAGTAACACTTCGTCACATGTCTACGTCGATGCACTGGTTAGCTCGCGTAAATGTGGGAGGAGGGCGTTACAGGGTGGTATCAGAGCATGGTTCCGTTCTCCTTGGATGATGTCTGGTTTCACTTTCTCTCTGGATGAATGTGTTGTCATGCGTACATGCCAACAACATGTATGTGCATTATGCTCGTGGTCTATGTGTTTGTTATGTATGCATGGTAAGATACATTGTTGTCATCGTATTTTCATGCATAAGGTTATGAGGTTGTTGTTGGGATGTGTTCGCTATGAATTCATGAAAGTGTTTATATGTATTATTTATGCATGTGTGTCATCCATATGTTTGTTATGCATTGTACCTAGTTAGTGTTATAATTGTGCATTATGCATGGTAACTAGGATAATGATGAAGATGATGTCTATATACTGTTATGATTATGATTATACATGTATTGTCACAATATAATTGATATTACAGATGATATATCCTCCCTTGAACTATACTGAGGTACATTGGTTTGTTTATAATTTGGTTTAGCTGACATGCCATGCCTTGTAGGAAGAGAAGATCAAATATGACTAACAAGATGGTAGACTATAGTTCAAAATATTCTCCCTATATATCAGATGAACAACATGGTGATGAGTACTCCCCTCACATAGCATACACTTTGAGAAGTTCAAAGATAGAGATAAGAAGTTGCAAAGAAGATAATGACTGAATCATTCAATCAAAAGAGAGATTTTCTAGGGTACAAGAGAAGCAAGTAGAAATTAATGCAGTTATCCTTCAGAGTTTGTCAAGATTGCAAAAACAAGGACTTCTTAGAATCAACCATGGGTAGGAGGATCGGACTAATGGAAGATATGGTAGCAGGTCACATGGTGGGCACGGGGTGGATAGAGATGATATGGTCATCTATGACAGATTATTCGATACACCTGATAGATGAGGAAATGGACATGGGCTTTAATATAGTTCTATTTTAGACATGTATCATGGTCATCATCGCTACCATCCTTATAGGAGGAGTGAAAGGGGATATTTTCCGGATGAGTTCAAGAAATCGAAGCCACCTACATTTGATGGAGAAATGAAGATTTCACAGGAAGAAAAATCATCGTTACTTAGGATGAATAAGTTATTTCGGTTGCTTGATTATTCAGAGAACATGAAGGCCAAAATAAATACATCCAGTCTTAAAGGTAAAGCAAAAATTTGGTGGGAAGATGTAAATAATGTCAGAGGTATTCATGAAGAGGAGTTGACTTGGAGAGAGCTCGAGATATTTTTCAGGAAAAAGTACCTCTGTGAGATATACTGTGATAACATAGAAAATGAATTTTATGAGCTTAAGATGGGATATATGACCGATGAGGAGTAAAATAATAGATTATTGGAGCTATTGAGGTATGTGCCTTATCTAAAGGAGGATAAAGAGAAGATTCTAAGATTCATCAGTGGGTTGTCGGTAGCATTCAAAGACATGATTGAGTTCGATGAACCTAGATCATTGGAGGAAGCCATCAGGAAGCTAAAGAATTGTTATGAGAAATCAAAGTGAAAATATGATACTAAGAATTATTGGAGAGGTAATGCAAATAATAAAGGAAAATGGGATAAGAAGTGAACAAGACCTCAAGACACAGGTTACAAAGAGAATGCAACACTACCAAAGAAGTTCAATGCATCTGATAGAGGACAGGGATTTCAGTCTGAGGAATAAAAGAAGGGTGCATGTTGGAATCCTTTACAGTGTTGGACTTGTGGCAAGGATCATCGCCGAAGAGATTATCCACCTCATTAGGGTGGCAGACCGCATATTTACAATGCTCGAGAGGCACAAACGGTGGGGGATGTTGGAAAAAGTATTCCTTAGATTTATGTAGTGTTTGATAACATGAAGGCTGATCATCAAGAATCTATTATCGATATGGACGGTAAGCTTTTTGATCAAGTTGTTTCTATTTTGATTGACCCTAGATCTAATTATAGTTATGTTAATCCTGACTTGGTGGATAAGTGTAGTTTGAGTAAGGAAGTGCATGTAGAGTCTTGGTTAGTGCAAGTTGCTACAAGTACAAAGAAAATGGTTCATCATTGGGTAAGAGATTGTGAATTTGAACTAAATGGTATGCCTACATTGACGCATTTGAATGTGCTTCCATTGGGATCATATGGTATGATTTTGGATATGGATTGGTTATATGTTCATAGGACCAAGGTGCATTGTTATGACAAGGCTATTGAGTTCTTGGATGACAATGGGGAACAAATAATCTTGCAGGGTAAGAAGAAGACAACGTCAATCAGAATGGTTATAGTTATGCAGGAAAATCACAGTCACATGAAAGGGTGTGTGTTATTCGCGGTGCATATTTCCAGTGATAAAGGTAAGGAAGTTGAGGATGTGGATGTCTTGAAGAAGTATCTTATTTTGCAACAGCTACATGATGTGTTTCCAGTATATATTCTAGAGTTACCGCCTCAGAGGGAAGTGAAATTTTCTATTGAGTTGGTACCAGGAGCAGCGCTAGCATCAAAGAGTTAGTGGAATTGAAGTTGTAGTTCAAGGAAATTCTTGACAAGGGATACATTATTCCAAGTGTGTCACCATGGGGTGAAAAATTATTGTTTTTGAAGAAGAAGGACAGTGCTCTCAGGTTATGCATTTATTACATACAATTAAATAAGGTGACCATCAAGAACAACTATCTGTTGTCAAGGATTGATGACTTGTTTGACCAATCGAAGGGAGCAATCATGTTCTCGAAGATTGACTTGAGATCAGGATACCATTAGATACACATCGAAGAAGAGGACATCTACATGACTTATTTCAAGATCAGGTGTGGGTAGTATGAGTTTGTTTTAGTTCCTTTTGGTTTGAATAATGCTCCAACTACTTTTATGTGCTTGATGAATAGTGTATTGCATCCTTATATAGACAAGTGTGTGATTGAATTCATTGATGATATATTGATATATTCTAAGAATGAGGAAGAGAATTCCAAACACTTAGCTACAGTGTTGATATTTCTAAGAGAGCATCAATTGTATCCCAAGCTTAGAAAATTTAGTTTCTTTCATACAAAGATACATTACTTAAGGCATGTGGTTTAGCAGTGGATCCAGAAAATATAAGAGCCATCATGGAATGGGAAACTCCTATACATGTGGATGAGATAAGATCATTCATGGGAATAACATGTTATTATAGGAAGTTCATCAGGAACTTCTTACAGATCACTTACCCTATTGCATCGTTGCAAAGGAAAGGCAAGAAATTTGAATGGATGGAGGAATGTGTAGCCAATTTTGAGCAGTTGAAGAAGTTGTTGACAAATGTGCTAGTTTTAAAGACTGCAGATCCGTACAAATAATTTGTGGCATGTACACATTCTTATAGGAGAGGACTTGGTGGAGTCTTGATGCAGGAAGGATAGGTTAAAGTAGGTTAAAGTGCAGTGGAAGCACTTTGGGCTCGATGAAGCTACATGGGAGATGGCCGATCATATGTGGGCTAGGTATCCTTCATTGTTTGTCGGTTAAGGCAAAGAGATTTTGGTATATGTTTTGATGATTTGTTTTGGTAAGGTATATGTATATGTATATGTATGTAAATATCGTGTCGAGCTCTGTTATAAATATCCAATAAGTGGTATGGTGTTCATGATGTGTTGGTTTTTTTTAGCCATATGATATGATGCAAATGTTGCATCGAGTTGTGTTATAAATATCCATGGGAAGCATGTGTTATGTTGTTTTATAAGTGTCATTGAACACCGAGGATGGTGTTCCCCTGAGGAGGAGGGTTCTGTAACAACCTTGGTCAAAAATCCATATAATAAAGTTAATAAAGGAAAAACAATAACCAAGGTCATGGGACACGTATTCCAAGCTGAATGTTGAGCAAAAACATAGTGATGGGGATCACTTGTGATTAATTAATGGTTATGGAAATTGGCAAAGGAAATGGCTAAGGCTTTGGAAAGTAAAAGTGGCATTTATTGGAATTTATTTATGAAAATAATGGAAAAAAGGAGAAAAGGAAGGTGAAAGGTCACATGTTGCATATGAGGAGGAAAATGAAGGAAAAATAATGGAAAATGAAGAAAATATAGGCATCATTGATAAAAAGGATTCTGAGGATCAGTTCACAACCTTTTGACAAATTTAGCTTGGAACTCTCTCTCTCTCTCTTCTATTCTCTCTCATACTCTTGGACACTTAGATTTTTCTTGGAGAACTCTTGGAGGAGTGTGGCATACTTGGTATTTTGAGAAAGAAGGAAAAGGAAAAGCATGAAAGCGCAAGAGGATAGAGGGATCAACAACTACAATGAGTTTTTCTTGTAGGTACCGAGTTGCATTATTTCCTTGATAGTTTTGGCATGCATGTCACATTCATTTGGTTTCTTGGTTATGAGTTGTCATTGGCATGGAGGACTGCCTTGATTGACAGTGGTTTTGCCTAGACTTTCCATTTCCTGGATAGACATGGTGTTTTGTGTTCACCTCTGTTTTTTTATTGGTGCTCATGTTCCTTATGGTTATGGGTTGAGTTACCAATTATGGAAGCCCTAGTTGGAACAAACGCTCTAGAGCCTTGGACAACTTGGGTAGAGACCGATCTGATGATGGTTAGTGATGTCCGACCATGAGGTGGAATCACTGGTTGGGGGTTGAAGCAGTCTGGCCTCTCGAAGCCTTGGTTTGTTTTTTTTTGTTTATTCCATGATATCCCACATTCATGCTTGGAATATTACATGGAGGTGATTGGCTGAAATAAATATTTGTTTCAGCCCAATGTATGGTCGGGTGGTACATGGAAGTCTCGGACCTCATTGAATTTTGCATATGTTAATAAGAGCTCTTTTCCTCTTGTATTTTAGGGATAAATGTACTTGTTATTATGTGATATTAATGGTTTCTCTATCATTTTTATTATGTTGGTTATAAGAATGGTTTATGACATACTTGAGTTATGGATCTCATCATGTTTTGATTAGTAGAAAAGCAAAGGTATGTACAATATTGCAATACTAAACATAGCAAATTCAAAATTATGATCCCTACTATTATAGGACCCTAACAGACCTCATAGATGATCTTGCAGCTATTATGAGGATGCATCAGTCCTTCTTGACGATTCTCATATAAGTATGAAGTCCCTATGCTTAGGTGTGTTTATATGACCTGTAGATTACATGTTCATGATGTGTTTGACATAATGTCTGTTATGGCTAGGCCTTGTCACGTCAGGTCATTGTTCAAGTTTTTGCATTAGATGCCTTGTCATCTTGTTATTTATCATTTCCAAGAGTTTCATGAAGTTCTAAGTAGATTCTTGAGTCTTGGCCCTGAAAAAGTGGCTTAGAATTCGGGGTCATTGGCACATAATTTCTTGGAAAATTATGCAGTCGCATGGATGCAAACTTGTGCATGCTACTAGAGGGATTCTGCCACATGGAGGGCTTGTCATCTGTGCGACCAAGGCTCTTGTTCAACAAAAAATAAAGTTGTCTCAGGGGTTGGACACCTATAAGGGTTGGTTGGCTCCTAAAGATTCTGTAACACCTAAGGAAGGTCAGATTGGTCTTTTCTTGTCAGTTCCACTTCCTTAACTACACTTTGGGATTTGAATAATATCATAGTAAATATTCGTCACATGTTTACCCCAGTGGACTAGTTAGCTTGGGTAAATGTGGGAGGAGGGCATTACACCATTTTGGAGGTTCATAACCCTATAATGCTTGAAAAGGGGTGTTACACAGTAATTTGTCACTGTCCCTACCATTCCCCGTCCCACACATTGGAGGGCCCATTTTGTGACCTGTGAACAATGTCATTCCTTGAAATCATCATCATTGCATTCCTCTAAACATGAGCTTCAATTGCCCTGAAGACATCTCCTTGCAGAAAACCATAAAAACATCCCTTTTTGCATTGGCGCGGGTAGACATTTCATCACTCGCGCCAATGAGGAAAATCCTACAAAGAGGCCATGCCAACTAGCGCTCTATCCCAGAGTCGCAGTCATGCCAGCCAATTTAAGGAGTGTTTTTTAAATAAGAATGGCGGAAGTTTTGTTTCAACAGACTCAGAAACTGTTACCTATCTTGAGTTGGGAGGTTTGGCTCCGGGAGTTCCATGGAAGGGAAGTGGTTTGCCACCTTTCATGGAAGCTTCCTTGATGATAGGACCAATCCCACAATTATAGGGATCCCAACTCCTCTTCCTCCATCTATAAAAGCTTGCTCTTTGCCATTGCAAGCTAGTCTTGAAGTGCCTAAGCTTTGAATCTCCAAATTCCCAAGAGCCTTCATGCTGCAAGAGCCCTCATTCTTCCCTTAAGGCCGACTCAAGCAAGGAGACTATCGTCTAGAGACTCTAAGAGAGGCTTGTCCCATCCCTGGCAGGCTTTGCGAGATGCGTACGACTGGAGACCCTTCCGAAAGAGACCTCAGCATCAGAACATTGGTTGTACTCTCTTTTGATTGCTTATTAATGAATTACTACTAGTTATGGTTCCACTCTGTTTTTCACTTATGATAAGGATGAGTTATATCCTTTCTGACTGATATATAGTTGCATATTCTGGATTTTATGCTTGTATTCGTGTTTTTTCTTGCATGTGCAGGTGTCCATTCATGGAGATCGTGGGGATCGTGATCTGTTGAGGCTGAGGAACGGGAACGTTGTCTCTTCTACGGATCATAGCATTGGACTCCAGGTAGGCCTCCATCGTTGGTATGTTTATTCGCAATTAGGAACTTGCGCTGTAGCATTTGATGATTGTTGCTAGACCCATGCTGGGCTAGTAGGGATCGCCTCTGTCTGCAGAGGGGATTTACCTCCTCAACAATTTGGCGACTCCGCTGGGGATTATCGCGACATCAATCGTGCCTGTCCAAAGGATAATTATCCCACTCCGTTCATAGACCAGATCATTGACGAATGTGCCGGAAGTGATATTTATTCCTTGCTGGATGGTTTCTCGGGGTATAATCAGATCAATATTGCACCTGAGGATCAACACAAGACGACATTCATCTGTCCATGGGGTACATTCGCCTACAAAAAGCTCCTGTTCGGCTTGAAGAACGCTGGAGCCACTTTTCAGCGTGCGATGTCCTATGCTTTTCATGACATTCGCCATATCGTTCAGCCTTATCTGGACGACTTGCCAGCTCATTCAGCTAAGCGAGAGGACCATCCCGAACATCTCCGCCAGATCTTTCTTCATTGCAGGCGCTACAATATTAGGCTTAATCCTCATAAATGCGTCTTTTGCGTTGATTCTGGCCGTCTTTTAGGATTCATAGTCTCGAAAGACGGGATTTTCCTTGACCCTTTAAAGGTTGAGGCCATCATTAATCTCCCATCACCCTCCTCCCTATATCAGTTACAGAGTCTGCAAGGGAAAGCGAACTTTCTTCGACGCTTTATCCTGAATTATGCCGAGGTGGCCAAAGGATTCACACGTCTATTAAAGCAGAACGTTCCCTTCCACTGGGACGAAATCGCTCAGCAATCCTTTGAGAAGCTGAAGACGTTGCTTGTCAATGCTCCGTTGCTTCGTCCTCCGGACTACCACCACGACTTCACTTTATATCTCACCGCCGCATTTAGCACCATAGCCATGGTCTTGGTGCAGGATGACGATGACGGTAATGAACATGTTGTTTATTATCTGTCACGGAATCTTCTCAATCCAGAAACGCGTTATGCTCATGTCGAGAAGTTGGTGTTAGCTGCAGTACACGTTGTGCAGCGCTTTCGCCATTACATCCTTTTGCGTACGATAACAGTGGTTTCGGATTGCAACCCTATGATGTATATTCTCTCTCGAAAATTACTAGGGGGAAAGTACTCCAAGTGGATTGTTATCCTACAGGAGTTTGACTTAGAGTTCACTACCGCTAAGTCAACTAAATCACTGGTTTTCGCGGATCTTATATGCTCTCTCCCTACAGACTCTGCTCCCTCACATTCTGAAGACCATATACCGGACGAAATGCTTTTCCTCATCAGTACTCGTGACCCTTAGTACGGTGAAATAATTGTGTATCTTCAGACCTTGACATTTCGATCTGAGTTGGATAAAACTGCCCGCCGTCGAATTCGACATCAGTCCAAGCCCTACCGTATAGTAGGAGATACCTTATACCGCATTGGAGTAGATTTGGTGCTCCGGCGGTGCCTAACCTTGGAAGAGGCTGAAAAGGTCTTAAATGACTGCCACAGTGGCGCCTGTGGTGGACATATGTCTGGATATGCTACTGCCCAGAAAATTCTGTGAGCAGGTTATTTCTGGCCTTCCATATTCAAAGACTGTATCATTGCAGTCCGTAAATGTCATGCATGCCAGATATTTCAGCGCAAGATGTGTGCGCCGCCTCTCCCCTTGCATCATGTTATTACCGTCGGCCCTTTTGCGAAATGGGGCGTGGATTTTATGACGTGTAACCCTCACTCGACCGGGGGGCATGCGTATATAATTGTCGCCGTCGACTACTTCACCAAGTGGGCCGAGGCGATGCCTACACTAGCTGCTGACGGTAAAACGGCTGCTCAATTTATATTCAACCACGTTATCGCACGGTTCGGGGTTCCTCAGGCCATCGTCACCAACCATAGTACTCATTTCCGAGATTATATGATGGCTGAGCTGACTTCAAAGTTAGGCTTGCGTCACGACAGCTCAACACCATACTACCCTCAGGCGAATGGTCAGGTTGAAGTAGTGAACAAGGTTCTAGTCACTATGCTTCAACGAACAGTTGGTATTCACAAATCCAATTGGCATCTCCAACTATTCTCAGCTCTATGGGCATACCAAACATCTGCAAAGAGTGCAACTGGATTCACACCATTTCAATTGGTGTATGGTCTGGAAGCAACTCTTCCGGTTGAATGCGAGATTCCTTCTTTGAAATTAGCTGTGGAACTTCTACCTGATACTTCTGCTGAGGAAGAATGTCTTCTGTATCTGGAACGGTTAGATGAAACTCGTCATCTGGCTGCTTTGGTTATTGAAGCACAAAAGAAGAGGGTCAAAACTCATTTTGATCAATTTGTCTCCCCCCGTTCCTTTATCGAAGGAGACCTCGTCCTCCTGTACAATCAAGCACATGACAAGCTTGGAGCTGGTAAGTTGCAGCCTATGTGGCATGGGCCCTATATAGTAAAATGCGTTTTGAAAAATGGGGCTTATGAGCTTATAGATTATGAAGGAGTTCCGCTGGCGTAGCCCAGGAATGGGCTGTACCTCAAAAAGTACTATGCCTGAAGTGATTTCTTGGTGTGGTGTGTGTACATAGGTGTGTGTTTTTCATTTGTGTGCATGTATGGTGTGGTGTGCCTTGTAAACATCTTTCTGCTGATCGGGTCTTCCTGGTTGTGAAGATGTCCATTCATCCATTTGTTGGTTTCGCGGATGGTGCCTCCCGCAGTACCAGGAATCTGTCTTCAGCAGCCTGGGTAATCTATGATCCTGCTGGTGAGTTGGTCAACCTACAAGGTGTGTGTCTAGGACGTACTACGAACAACATCGCGGAATATAGTGTTGTGTTAGAATTATTAACCGAGGCGGTAAACCTTGGTATCCGTGAATTGCTTGTGTATCTAGATTCGCAACTTGTAGTGTTACAGCTGAACGGACACTATTCGGTAAGAAACCCGTCCATTTTACGTCTATATCTGCGTATTCGATTACTGGAAAGGAATTTTGACTACATTACACATCAACATATACCCAGGCATTTGAATACATTAACAGATGCAGTAGCTAATTTGGTGTTAGACAGACATTTGCGCAATTTGTAAATCATTATCACATGTAAAAGAAAGATCCATCCAGAAATAGATATGCATATATATATATAGATATCGAATTTTTTACATAGCGTGTGTCACATAAAGTCAAAATATACATAATCATATTAAATACATCCGGAGACGATATGTCTCTCAAAAAATATGTGTGGTAAAAGCCCTAAGAGTCTAATCCGCATGGTGCTCATGATAACATGTAACTGCACGCACTAAGCGTCTCATAAGTCAGTGGATTCGACTAGGTACTCCCACCGTATGTCGCTAGTACGCCATCGGTACATCCGCCAGCCGAGCATAGTCTGAGATCCCTCGGGCAATACCCTCGAGATTCTGGATCAACTCCTCCCCTCCTGTGCCCTCTGCCTGAGGATCAGGGGCGAGAAGAGTCCTCCGCGTGATTGGAGACATACCAGCTAGTCTCTCGGGGCCCACATCTGCATACACATACAATGTGTTAGGACGAATGTGTATTAACAAAAAAAATCATAAAACATAAAAATCAAAAGAAATGAGGTCATACCCAACTCCTCGTCCCAATCATCTCCTTCTGGCAGTGGGAGATCTGGGTCTCCGGTGAAATCAGTTCCTGCATATGGCCAGTCCTCCACTATGATCAAATAGCGCCGCAACCACCCAAAAAACTCCGGCCTCCACGACATATGTTGGCCTCCTCCAACTCTGGGCATTAGTGCTGCCCAGCGAGCCATTCTCGGCTCTCGTGGAATCGGCTCAGCTACGATGGCCCCTTGGCCTTGGAAGATTGGTAATCGTTCCAGGATAAACGATACCAGGATGGAACCATAGCCGAACTGTTTCAGTTTGGCTTTCTTTCATTTCGTAAGTTGTCTCTTCATGTTTATCGTTACTGTTGTAGCCCAGTCGAACAAAAGTGGAGTCATGCACTCTGAGGCCAGCAGGATTTGGGCCTTTGTGGCCTCGTGCGGTGCCTGCGACCCTGCAGCCCACGCGATGGTATGTAGGACAACCCTCAATGCCAGATCGGGGATGGTGTGAATATCCACCATTTTACTCCCTGATCCCATTTGTGCCCTTGGGCACACTCGTGCCATCACTTCTTCCATCTTCTCGCCGGATGGTCTGCTCCCAGTCAAGATGGGCACCGGACCTCTGCGAGACAGTCTGGTTATGAAATACACATCAGAGACCTCCAGTTCCAACACCTGGTCTCGTAACTTGAACACTTGTTCCTGTTCATCCCAAATATTGATCAGATACTGGAGGAGCTCAGGCTGAGCTTGTAAATAGGGTGTTAGGAAGAACTTCTTTAGCCCACAGTTTCTGAGGGCATTCATGCAAGCCTCATTTTCTATGGCCTGTTCATCCTCTTCTCCATGCTCTCTTTCTTTCCACTCAATCACCATTTTGCTTGATTTCCTGCATCCACATGGTCACAAACCCTTAATTAGATCTCTGTTAGGCTTCAAAATTCATTCAAATTGGTTAAAATCTCGAATTTTTAGGCGGAGATTTGGGTTCAGCCGCTGGCGCGGCTGTTTTGTGAACAGTCGCGCCAGGTGGCGCGAGGCTTTTACATATAAAAGCCCATTGGCGCGGGTCCGTGCCCGATACCCGCGCCAATGAGCGCAACCCTAAAAATTTAAAGAGTGGCCACAGAAGTCTGATACATGAGGGAAAACTATTAAAAAGCGGATTGAAATGAAGTACAGGGAAGCACCTCTTACCTGTAACGGACGAGAATATGAATGGTAAACCGGATCTGTCGCAATCACCGTCGGAAGTTTTGCACACAAAATGGACCACTGCTGCTTTTCACCAAGGTAAATAGTAAATGTAATTTTGTTTTTTACCATTTTGGCATATTTATAACTTTTTCAACACAGGATAGGTTTTAAAAGTTATTTTTCCCAAATATTTTGATATGTTATGTCGGAAATGGGTTTTACGCTTGCTTGGTATGTGCAGCAACAGGTCTTTCCGCGACTTTAACGGTGAAAACAAGTTGTATTTTATACTTTTTTCGGACTCGGTAAATACATGAAAAAGTCACTTTGGATTCATCTTTCAGCTCTTTTCTGACTCTCTAAACATGAAAAGATTGCCGAGGCCCTTGTCGTTTCAATCTCGTTAAAATGGACACGAATCGACATCTACCCAGTATACATTTACCCCTTTTTCGGGTTGGGATAGATTGATTACGAAAAAGGAATACCCTAGCCTATCGCGACTAGGAGGTTTTCTTGGATATTGTTTTCTACCTTTTCAGATCTGAGGAACTATTTACGAAAAGGGACCTGTGGAGTTTACTTTTCTGCTGTCTTTTCAAACTCTCTAAACATGAAAAGACGCCGAGTTCTCCCTTTGTCAGACTCGTTAAACCCTGATGACATCGGATCCAGTCGAAATGACGTTCTTCGAGTTCCTCCTTCCTAGGACTCGTTAAATGCACTAGGATGGATTCGCCCGAAGGGCGGACTTATATTACAAGCATATGATATCCCCTTCAAGCTTGTTATCAAAAATAATTGGGGTACTCGCCAGAAATGGTGGGGGAAAAATGGAACCATCATCATTGTCGTGTCGGCAGTATGTCGCTCTTGAACATGGCACTTGTCTGCATTCGTGTCGGGTTGGGGACATCTCATCTCGTTTTTTCACTTGCTTCCGTGGGTTTGGGTAATCCTTTTTGACCTCTCCTCTGCTCATTGCCTTGTCACCATGACCTCTGATCCGTTGATGTCAAATATGCTGCCAAAACCACTATTTTGTGCCGTTATGTGTTCAAGAGAGGTTGGCCTCTGCGAATATCAACCTCCCTCTGATTCTCGTTTGATCCTGATTCACAAAAAACATCATGTTCCTCTGTCTCATGTCGATGATGTGGGAAACATTATGGCCCACCTTCGATCAAGGTCACTTCCTGTCGACTTCAGCTCATTATCCGGGAAGCTGATCTAGAGACTCCCTTATGGTACCTTGGAGCCTGCATGCCTTAATGGCAGGTTCGTCGCATTCGACGTGAGGTTTTCATCATTGGCCTCCGATCGAGTGATTCTGCGGGTGTTCGACTTCAGCTCATTGATTCACATACCGTAGATTGTACCTGTAGTACCTTGAGGGCCATCGTCATTATTGGTGGTTCCTCTCGCGTATGTTAACAGCTCTCATCATTGGCTGGTAATCAGACGATGTTCTTCCATGTTCGAATTCAGCTCACATATTTGCATGCTTGAACTTGTACTTTGTTTGGGTCGAGATGGAGCGCAAGACCCTGGATTGTGTCTGTTGTAATCCAGGCTGCGATATTGTGGATTATTATGATTATTTACATGACTTATTCAATGGATGGCTGCGACCATACCTGAGTCTATTTATCGATCCTCACTGGATGGCTGCGACCATACCTTGGATCTGGATTATTGTATACTCTGTTTTGGATGGCTGCGTCCATACCACATATACATCATGTACTTGAGATATCAGTTGTATTTCTCCACGCAGGTTTTCTGACAGCGGAGCTTCGGTTGGACACATTCTCATAAATCATTTCACCTCTCTCTCTCTCTCTCTCTCTCGGGCCTCATGCTTTAGGGGGCATCTGTTACACAGTAATTTGTCACCATCCCTACCTTTCCCCATCCCGCACATTGGAGGGCCCATTTTGTGACCTGTGAGCAATGTCATGCCATGAAACCATTATCATTGCATTCCTCTAAACATGAGCTTCAATTGCCCTAAAGACATCTCCTTGCAGAAAACCATAAAAACATCCCTTTTTGCACTGGCGCGGGTATCCAGTTCAGCACTCGCGCCAATGAGGAAAATCCTACAAAGAGGCCGCGCCAACTGGCGCTCTGTCCCAGAGTCGCAGTCGCGCCAGCCAATTTAAGGAGTGTTTTTTAAATAAGAATGGCGGAAGTTTCGTTTCAACAGACTCAGAAACTGCTATCTATCTTGAGTTGGGAGGTTTGGCTCCAAGAATTCCATGGAAAGGAAGTGGTTTGCCACCTCTCATGGAAGCTTCCTTGAAGATAGGGCCAATCCCACGATTATAGGGATCCCAACTCCCCTTCCTCCATCTATAAAAGCTAGCTCATTGCCATTGCAAGCTAGTCTTGAAGTGCCTAAGCTTTGAATCTCCAAGTTCCCAAGAGCCTTCATGTTGCAAGAGCCCTCATTCTTCCCATAAGGCCGACTCAAGCAAGGAGACTATTGTTGAGAGACTCTAAGAGAGGCTTGTCCCATCTCTGGCAGGCTTTGTGAGACGTGCACGACTGGAGACCCTTCTGAAGGAGACCTCAGCGTCAGAACATTGGTTGTACTATCTTTCGATTTCTTATTAATGAATGACTACTGGTTATGGTTCCACTCTGTTTTTCACTTATGATAATGATGAGTTATATCCTTTCTGACTGATATATATTTGCGTATTCTGGGTTTTATGCTTGTATTCGTATTGTTTCTTGCATGTGCAGGTGTCCATTCACGGAGATCGCGGGGATCGTGATCTACCGAGGCTGAGTAACGGGAACGTTGTCTCTTCTACGAATCATAGCGTTGGACTCCAGGTAGGCCTCCATCGTTGGTCTGTTTATTCGCAATTAGGAACTTGCGTTGTAGCATTTGATGATTGTTGCTAGACCCGTGTTGGGCTAGTAGGGATCGCCTCTGTCCGCAGAGGGGATTTACCTCCTCAACAAGGGGTCATTTTAGCAAATGTATGGCAGGTGGACTTCAAAATTTCCCTTTTGTTGAGCTTTCGACTTTCAAAATTTATTGGATGGTTATCCTACATTAATACTTCTCCAATCCAAAACATTGAAGTATCACATTCTACCACAAATGGCTTGGGAAAATATGGGGTTACTAGTATTGGAGTAGATGACATTACTTCCTTTAATGTCTCAAAACACTCTTTTTCTTTTTTATCCCATTGAAAGGAATTCTTCTTTAACAAGTTTTTCATGGGTGCAGTCAAGTACACATATTTTTTGATAAATCTTCTGTAATATTCCGTTAATCCATAAAACCCTCTTAGTTTCAATATATTTCTTGGTTTTGGCCACTCCTTGATTGCCTCAATTTTACCACGGTATACCTTGACTCCTTCCTTGGATATGATGTGACCAAGGTATTCAAATTTATTTTTACCAAAAGTGTACTTCAATAATTTTTCATATAACTGATTCTTTTCTAGAAAGGAAAGTAGTTTGTTTAGGTGTTTGAGGTGCTTCTTCTAGGTTTTGTTGTAATTACAGATATATTCGAATAAAATTAATATAAACATGCATAAGTATGGATGAAAAATTTCATTCATAATTTCTTAGAATGTGGTTGGGGAATTTGTTAACCTAAATGACATCACCTTGAATTCATAATGTCCTTCATGAGTTTTGAATGCAGTTTTTTCGATATCTTATAGCCTTACTCATATTTGATAATAACATGACCTCATATCTAACTTTGAGAAGTACTCTATTCCATAGAGTTCATCTAACAAATCATCTATGAAAGGAATGTGGAATTTGTTTTTCACAATTATCCTTTTTTTGAACCAATACGATTGGGGTTGAATATGGGCTTCTTCCATTTGTAATAACTCCACATTTCAAGAAATCTTGAATTAGTATCTCTATCTATATTTTGTGATGATAAGGATAGCAGTATGGTTTGATATTAATGAAAGCTGCATTTGATTTAACTTCTATAATGTGTTATATCTTCCTTTATGGTGTTAACTTCATATGTTGTTCTTGAAATACTTTATTATGCCCTTGGAATAAGGTTTTAATCTTTGGTTATTGTTATTAAACTACATTTTTAGTTAATAATTCTATTTTTTGACATTATGTGATATATACTAGTGCTCCTTTTCGAATCTTTTTTTGCATTTGTTGTGCAAATAAAATTTGAGTAGGAGATGGTTTGAATCCAAACAATTTATATCTTCTACCAACCCATTTAAACTTAATTAATTTCTTCTGACGATTTTCATATTATGTTCCCAATGTTTGTAGTCATTGTATTCCCAAAAAAATGTCTACTCCTCCTAGGGGTACTAGATTCCATTTCATAATTTCTTAATTGTAATTTAGCCTTGGGACATTTTCCAACTCCATCTATTCTTTTGCCATCTGCCACCATGACTCTTATATCAATTTTTGGGTACATAAATAGGTTTCGTTTCCTTGCAATAATTACATCTATAAAATTATGAGTGCTTCATGTGTCTACTAACACAGGCACATTTTCCTTTTTTATGTGTCCTCTTAATTTTAGTTTTTGTGGTTGTGTTATTCTTGTGTTCCAGCAAGAGAAATTTTAAGTATGGCTTATTCTTCTAGTTTTGTGCTTGAGGCTTCAATTCCCTCATTAGTGTCATCATCTGAGTCATTGTAGATGAGTCTTCCTTATGTTTTTCTTCACAAGTGTATAGTTTATGTGCGTTGCATTTATGACCTAGTGCATATTTGTCTCCACATGTCCAACATTTTCCTTCCTTCTTCTTCTCTAGATTGGGATAATGGTTACCTTCTTCTAATAATTAGGGTGGTATGTACTTGTTAGATTTATCTGAGAATTTTTTACTTGATTTTTCTTTTGAATATTTTCTTGATTTCTCGGAACCTGTGAATGAAGTCTTATTGAATCTATTTTTTTGCTCAGTAAACCTTGTGGCATTTCTAGCATATTCAATAGTGTTTGATTTGAATAGTATTCAACACGAATATAGTCCTTTAGTCCACATATATACGTATTTAATAGTTGATCATCAATGAATCCACTATGTCATATTTCCAATACTTCCCATTCGTGGGTATAATCACTTACAATTCCCTTATACTTGAGATGTATACATTTTTTGTACATATTTCCATCATCCTCGTCATGAAATCTCTTTAGTAGTGTTGTAGTGAAACCTTGCGAAAGAAAAGAACGAACATCACCAGAGGAACCAGTCATAAGCTTCACCTTCTAAGGCAATGGAAGTAGTCATTATCTTCTCTCTTTCACCTAAGGATGGATTTGCTCCGAAAATTCTATCCATCTTGTTGACCCAAACATTTGCTCATCTATGATCTTTACCGTCATATTTTGGTAGTTATTTCTTAATTTTTCGATGGTTTCTGTCTGGAATTATAGTGTGAAATTGACTACCTAAAAACTATATCTCAGGTGCTTATGGAGGGTCATTCTCACTTTCATTTTGTGGGCTAGTCATCGGTCTTTCATATGGAAAAGTTTGAATTGTTAACATGTCCACCTTCTCCATCAATTAATTAATTTTTTCATTATGGTCATTAATATTTTGGTGGTTTCATCGATTTTGTCGTCTCTTTGTAGTATTTTGTCCATTTTGTCCATCAAAATTTTTTTTCCTTCATTTAAATATATTTGTGATTTTTCCAAGCCACTGAGACAGTATCAAACTCTATTGACTTCATCTCTACAACGATTTATGATCACTTGTAACTCATCATTATTCACCATTTTGTTCATGTTCTTCTTAGTGGAACCCATTTCTACCTTTTCTTTTGTTTTTTTTAAATTATTTAATTTTATATAATAGCTAATAGTAGTAATAATAATAATATATTTATTATATTTTATATTAATAATTAAACTATGTATATGACTATATATTTATTAATTAATACATATAATTAAATTATATAACTATTAAATTATGTAATTAATTATATAACTATTATATATGACTATATAACAAAGACGTCGACGGACAGGACAGTGGCCACAACATGATGGTCAATGACGAAGACAAAAGGTGGAATGCGTCATTTGACTCAACGAGGCATATGTCAGTGGAAAAGTGTGGTAGAGGGAGGACACACGGGAATGTTGTAGTTTCTTAGTGACAGTGTAGTCGGGGAACAGGTTGTGTTGTAGATCGATGGATCAATTTAGGGACTAGAGAAACACGAGCGAATTGAGTCAGGATATGTAGGCGGAAGTGAGGTTAGCAGGAAGACCAGAGTCACAACGTGGAATGAGTCATAACTTCTAGGGGACAACTGTTAAGGGGTTACAATCAGGCTCACAGAAGTGAAGACAACGTGGGTGTGGAGACGATGGTGTCAGGATAAAAATGAAACAAGTGTATGCAATTGAAATGAGGTAGATTGTGCACTGATTTTGGCTAGAGGATCGAGATGCTTTGAAACCACGGTAGCAGAAGACAAATATGCAACTATGTAGAACATATGTAGATATATAACTTTTATTTATTATTGAATGAATAATTGGATGATTACATGCCTTCATGATGGCGTGCCTAAATAGGCATTCACTGGTTACAAGGGTTTGAATGGTCATATCTAATAACTTTTCCATTCATAAATAGTAGTTTTTTATTAATGTTTATTTATTAATTAGTTAATTATTTTATTATTGTTTATTATTTATTTAATTATTTTATTGATTTATTTATTCATAACAACATACTTATTATGGGTTACTAACCACCATTATTTATACATTTTTTAGCACAAAAATAGATAGAAGTAAAAAATTATTGATTGCTTCACTTAACATCTATTTTAACAATATTTTTTTTTTATATCAAATATATATAAGATAAAACAATAATTATTTATTATTTGTTAATTTATATAATTAAAATATAAAGAAATGGAAAAAAACCCCACGCGCGTTGCCTGACCAAGGATGTCGGAGACTGGTCTGAACCTTTACCTCCAACACTCCCTTGCAGAACTGCCCTCTCATTATCAAAAAAAGGTCTCGTTGGATAGTTTACAACACTATGGCCATCACCAAATATAGTATAGAAGTGGGTAGAGAGAAACTGGTCTCAAGTGATACAAGGGAAAATAGCTATCAAATTCTGTGGAAGGGGATACTTCACCTTTCACTTCAAAATAAAGGAAGACATAGACCTTATCTTTCGAAGTGAACCGTATTTTATGGATACAAGAAGACTCTACCTGAATAGATGGACCCCAAACATTGATCCCAAGTTGGACATCTCGAACGCGTTCCCGACCTGGGTTCGTCTACTACATCTTCCCTTACATTGTTGGGGAGATGAATATGTCAAAACTATTGGAAATGCAGTCAGAAAATATATTGAAATGAGCGATCCAAAAGACAACATGCAAGCATGTGCGAGGATTTGCGTTGAAGTGGACTTAGGAGAAGGACTCCCAAAGGCTATCAAGCTCAAAGTAGACAACTGGGCTCACATACAAAAACTGGACTATAATAAAATACCCTTCAAGTGTAAGGTATGTCATGAATACGGACATTTCACAAATAGATGTAGTAAGAAATAAGAACAAGAAAATATAACTGAAGAAGCACAAGAACAAAAATGGGAGAAAGTTAAAAAAACAACAACAAATAAAACTGTGCATGTCCCTATCCCTTCTACTACAACACACTCATATCCTCCCTTAAAGATCCCCCTCCCTTCCTCCTCCCTCCTCCCTGAATCTACTTCTCTCTTTGGCTCGAATCCCTTTGATCCTCTTGACATCCCCTCTGACCCTCCTCCATCCCCTCTTCTCCTCTCCCGTGGCCCCCGGGTGGCTACTCTTCTCCTGCTCACCCCCACCCCCCCATCCCCCTCCCCCCTGGCTTTGAATTCTATGGCCCTCCTCTTTTGGCTGCTCCTCCCTTCCCTCCTAGTCCTCCCCCCCTTCCTTGGAAAGGATCCTCACCATAAATCAATCAAAAGAATAATTGGCATTAGCTGATAACACCAAGAAACAAGGAAGAAAGTCAAACAAGGAACTAGGAGATGAAGCATCGACAAAAGAGCTTACACTAGGCACTCAACAACCCATGCAAAGCTACCTCAATAAAAGCAACTAGAAGCAAAGAGAAAGGCCAACAAAACCATCGATGGAAAGGTCCCTTGGTAACAAATCAAAATAAATAATGATATTGGTCTCTTGGAACTACAGAGGTTTAGGACATCCCTCCAAATTAAACATAATAAGGTATCTTATAATAGGGGAAAAACCAGACATCCTAATGATCCATGAGGCAACAAACAACAATCAAGAAATGGAAAACATCATTCAAAAAATAAAAAACTATGAAGGAACATCCTTGTCCGTTGTTGGGGCATCGGGAGGAATCAATACAATCTGGCATAAAGATAAGTGGGAATTAGATAACCAGAGAATGTATTCACACTGGATAAAGACCGAGTTAAAATTAAAATTACGGCAAGCCAAATCAACCTTTATAATATCTACGCCTCAAACAATTATAAAGATAAGGAAATATGTTGGAAATCACTGAAAGAAAATATGCTGCTTCAAAAAGAAGAAAATCTCATTCTTGGAGAAGATTTAAATCTAGTCCTAAATGCTAATGAAAAAAGAGGGGGTTATTTCCATTTAGATCCCTCTCGTGACACTCTTGAAGAGCTCATTAAGAGCTGTTATTCACTCGATATCCCTCCCAAAAATGGAAAAAACACTTGGGATAATAAGAGGGTAGGCAAGGATAATATTAAGGTAAGTCTGGACAAAATTTTAATTAAGGACATCATATTATCTAATTACAGTTTGGTAGCCTCCAAGATCATCCCCTCAACAGCCTCAGATCATAAACCAGTGGGTCTAGTTTTGGGCTCCTCTGAAAACTTTGGGCCTCTCCCATTCAGTATAACCAATTATGGAACATCAATGAAGAGGCAAAGTAGTTAATCATAAAATCTTGGAAGCAGAAAATAAATGGCTCACCCAGATTCATATCAGAAACTAAATTTAAGAGTGTCAAAACAAGCCTTAAGCAGTGGGAAAAAATAAGTTACAAGGAACCACAAAAGGAAAAGGAGGAGATGCAAAAAGAATTGGCAAAAACTCAAGAGAAATTGGAAAATATAGAGGGCATAAAATAAAATCAGATAAGGGAGAAAGAGTTGCATTGGGAGATATATAGAAATAATAGGAAGGAAGAAGAGGTTTGGAGTTTGAAGTCCAGACAATTGTGGATCCAAGCAGAGGACAAGAACACAACATTCTTCCACAATTCAACAAAAACCATTTTATAAAAAATAACATTGAAAAAATCATAGGAGAGGGAGGCGTTGAGATTAGAGGACATGTAGATATAAAGAAAGAGGTTCACAATCACTACAAATATATGCTAACAACAAAAAATGGGCAAGTAGAGGTGGAAGAATTCTTAAAACACATCCCACATATAATAAATGAGGAAAAGAATAATGAGATAACCAAAGAAGTCACATAAGTAGAGGTAATGACATCCATTTGGAGTTTCCATCCGGATAAAGCTCCTGGACCGGATGGATTCTCCATCTCATTCTACCGCTCCTATTGGAAATTGATAAAAAAATATTTGCTAAAGATGATCAGATATGTGTTAAAAAAAGAAGAAGATGGGAGGATTAAAAAACTCTACCTACCTATCCTTTATTCCAAAAGATGCCCGTCCCTCCTCTCTAAGCAGATTTCGACCAATATCCTTTTGTAACGCCTCTTACAAAATAATATCAGAAATCCTAGCAAGTCGCATTAAACCCCTTCTCCACTCCCTAATCATAGAAAACCAAGGTGGCTTCATTCCTTGCACACAGATAATAGATAACATAATTCTAGTACAAGAGGCTTTACACTCCATCATTGCTCGCAAAGAATAGGGATTAATTTTTAAAATGGATATGACAAATGCATTTGATAGAGTAAATGTGTCCTTTCTATCAACAATCTTGCAAAAATTTGGCTTTTCAGTTGAGTTCATTGAAATCATAAATGCCTACACTAATGGCCCTTAGATTTCTCCTCTAGTTAATGGAATACCATGCAAATTTTTCCAGAGTTATAGGGGACTAAGACAAGGCTTCCCCTTGTCCCCTTTCCTTTATATCTTGATGGTTGATTCTATGACAAGAAATTTGGAGCACTGTAGAAGAAACCACACCTTGACTGGCTTGTCAATAAGTAAAGGGGCTAAATAATAAATCACTCGCTATTTGCGGATTACACCCTTCTTATGGGAGGAGCATCTTGTGTAGGTGCAAGAAGATTCAAAACAATCCTTGACAATTTTATGGATGTCTCTGGAGGACTAGTGAACAATGACAAAACCTGCATCTTTGGCTGGAACACTCCTTACCGAACACTTCAAAGAATGTCTCAGATCTTAGAAATTCCTTTCCAAACCAACTGGAACCATTTCCAATATCTTGGGCTACCAATTACTAAGAAAAATATGAAATTTGAGATCTGGAACAAATACACTGAGAATATGAAAAAGAAGATCCATTATTGGGGAATGATTTGGTTGAATCAAGTGGGCAGATTCATCCTCGTTAAATCCATTCTCTCTTCCCTTCCCCTCTATTAGTTTTCCATGATCTCTGCCCCTACAAGCATACATAAGCAAATAAAAATTATAATCAGAGGATTTATATGGCAAGGAGGCAAAACATAAACTAAGAAATTTAGTTTAATTAAATGGAGTTAAGTAATGACGCAATATCAGAATGGAGGTCTCTCTGTCAGAATACCTGGTTTGATGAATATGGAACTTGGATCCAAGTTTTCTTGGAGATTCATTACTGGGGAAAGAAGTTGGTGGAAGCATGCTTTAGATTAAAAATACTTAAGTGCTCCAAGGATCTCCATCTTGGACAGGAATGTACCTCTTAGACCTTGTACTCAAATCTGGAAGCTCATCGTCAAGGTGCTACCGCTGACCAAAAAAAACATTTCAAGAATTTAGGGTAATGGAAAAAGCATTAATTTTTGGATGAATAACATAATGGGAAGTGAGCCATTATGTAACAACTAATCAATTTTAAGACTGAGGAACTGGACGACTTCAAAGGGCCTCTCCAACTTGGGGAAAATATCACAGCGGGACTCTAGTGGAATCTGGAAACAATGGAAAAACCCTAATCTACCACATGAATTTAAAAATAAATGGGATACTCTGACTTCCCTGCTAAAAGGTGCAACCCCATTGGAGTGAAGGGAACATGATGCACACATTTTGACTCATACAGGAGGGGAATATACCTTCAAATTAGGATATGCAATGCTTCAAGAACAACAAGGGCAACAAGATTGGCACCTCTGGAAACTTTCTTGGAAAGTTGAAAGCTTACCTAAAATTAAAATATTCATATGGACCCTTGTAAATAGAAAAATAATCACTGCAAATAACTTGAAAAAAGAGGAATTTATGGGCCCTCTCAGTGTCCATTGTGTCTATAGGAGGAGGAAAGCATTCAACAAATGTTCATAGAATGTAACTTCACCAAAGAATTTTGGAAGGGTGTGGTCTCTCCATTAGAAGCAAATATAAATTACACCATACCACTCAATGAGTTTCTGGCTAACTGGAAAAATAATAATCCTTACTCTCTCTAGAATAAAAGCATTATGCAAAGGTATTGGACCAACATTCCCTCTTTTTTATGCTGTTGGATCTGGTTAGCCAGAAACAAAAAGATTTTCAAGAATAAAAATCCAACAGTGGAAAGGGTAGTATTCAAAACATGGGGGAAAGTATTTGAATTATATTATGCTAAAGGAACACAAGGAATTTATTGGGTGCAGCTTCAAGTAGAAGAAAGAGAGTGGGCAAGGTTTGCAAGTAGCATGCCCAATTTTGCAACGATGCCCATGCCCAGAAAGGGAAAACCTAAGTGGAATATAAGGCTGACAGAAGAAGAATTCCAAAATTGGATTAGCTCATTTGACAAAACTTGTCTCTTCTTCGATGGGGCTTCAAAAAAGAATCCTGGAAAAGAAGGGGCCAAAGGAATTATACTCACCAGCGATAAGAGAAACATATGATTGGGGATTAGGCACTATGTATAACAAAAGATAAAAAGCTTATGGGATTCTCCTTGGGGTCAAAATACTAAAATAAATAAGGATAAGGTTGGGCCTCGTATATGCCCCTGCTTTCATCATACAATATCACCGTTCACACCCTAAAACCCTAGGTTTTTAACCCATTCCGTACCCTAATTCCATAACTTGCCATCAAATACACTCTATGGTTGGTTATCATTAGGTTTCTTAGATTTTATATTATTAAATATTATTATGTCATGATTTACTAATGACGGTCTTGCTAAGTTCGTTTGTCACAGCGTTCCATCGCTAAATTTCTTCATAAGCAAGTAGAGTACGGGAATGACTAATTTAGGGCTTTGACACTTTTGGCATGATTCCCGAGAAACTAATAGTGGTTATTGTAAAAAATGATGTGATAATACATTTCCATAACTTTTATTGCACCTAGGTCACTCATGTCGGTCTCTAGAAGGAAATTAACAAATTTACCCAAATCTGCAACAAATTTCAAACTGCCGAATTACACCTCGATTTTGTGCAGCTTAAAGAGAATAAATAAATTATGGAACATAGGTTTTTGTCCCACTATAGCAAGTATATTACACCTAAAACAATTTTCTAATATTTATTATGGTTTTGGAGATATGAATATTTCTTTGAGGCCAATTTATATAAAAATTCAGAAAATCCAGATTTGTAAAAATCTTCCAAACAACTATGTTTTGGATTTTTGTACTTAGTAGTCAAATTCCAAATTCCTGGGGGTCAAATACAGTTGAAAATATTGATGATATCCATGCAGCAACTTCTATACCATTCTAGATCATCTCCAACATCTTATCCATGAAGCCACAAATGGAATATTGTTGAACAACAAACCAAGGATAAATATTGTAATCAGATTTGTAGATCGAACTTAGCATAGGGATATTTTGGGGTTGATCTGCATAAACTATTTGCCATTTTGTAACTATAAGGCTTCTTATAAAGCCTACGAGCTGGAGAGAAATAAGGGGAAGTTATCAGTGTGTGTACACGAAACCTTTTGTTATTGCAGACCTTCATAATTTAAATGCAAGACTTGTTTCAGTAATATAATGGGTGTGTGTTGAATTGAATTTGCATGAAGTACCATTGCGATGTGTTTGTAGCTTGAGTAAGTTAAATATATTCTTTTTGTGTAAGTTTTAACCTTCCCAGGTGTGGCAAGGGCCTACCATAGTCCGGGAATTAGATTCATTGAAGGTAGATTACAATTAGTTTGTGTTATTTTCATTTACAAAGCTTGTGATTTCATAATTACATTGTGGTTTAGTTTCATTAATATTTCAATTAGAATTAGTATCGTATTACTTTTTGTTCTGAGAATTCATGACAATTGTTAAAAGTGCATGCTTGATTCTGTTTTACAGAGCATTACTCTGTTTTCTTAAAACACAATGTTATGTTGAAGTGCTTGCAAGCAGAATTATAGTGAATGATATGTGCATGCGTTAAATCAATGGTTTTCTGTGCATATTTCAGATTTCTAACATTGAGTTTGACTGTCATGTAAAGTGTGAATTCGAAGAGTTGTATGCTGCGTCAAGTGCGTGTGTGACTGTATATTACAAGCTGCATACATAGATCTATACATAGTGTTTGATTCCCTTGAATAGCATTCGAATGTGGAAGTTACCTCGGTATTAGAGATTGTGTTTGAGTCTTTTGAGGTCGTTGAACAATGAGTGTGTTTTTGAAAGTTAAATCAACAAGTAGTGTAAGTGTGTTTGAATCCAAATCATTTGAGTATCGTAGGTGTGTTTAGAAGCCAGCCTTGGAATTATGAGTGTGAAATAGCATTGGTAATTTCATTTCTAAGGTAGTGTAGTTTCATTTCTAGAGCATTAGTGTTTGCATTTGGAATCAAATTGCTTAGGTGTGAGTTTATTGTTTCATAGGGTGAGATTTATTATTTGTCAACAGTGCAAGTTCGTTTTTATTGATTAAGAGTGTGAGTTTGAGTGTGAATCTCATTAAGTTTGATTGTTCAAGTAGTGTAAGTTGTGGAGCAGGTTTCGTGATTGAAATGAGATTTTAGTGGTGAGAATTCGATTTTTTAACAGTGTGTGAGAATTGAATAGTAAGGTTTCATTTCAATGATTTGGTTTAGAGTGTTTAAATTCCTTAAGAACATTTCGAATTGATTTAAGATTAGTGGTGCTATTTAATTCAAGGACAATGATAGTAAATATTTATTTTGTTTTAAATTTGGTTTGAGTTAATTGAATCAAGTTAACTACAATATTAGGAATAATGCGATTTCCTTTGGTTTATTTTCCTCCAAGATAGGATTAATTCAGTATGGTAGCATAAGGTAAATTAGCTCAAACAATAGCATTAGATTTTGTTTTACAAGTAGTGTGTTTTAATTTGAATTTCTATTTTAAGTATAGAAGTTGATTTCATAGCAGTAATTTGATTTTTTTTTATAAGCGTAGAGATTTTTCATACCCGGGGTTTAAGTTTGTTGTGTTGCATAATGTAGAATAGTTTGAAGTGTGAATTTAATTCCATAGTTGATGTATTAATTTAATTTAATTTGGTTTCGCTTTCTTCCATTCAAAATTAGGAATTTCATGTTTCGCTTTCCTTTCATTATGAATTTCACGTTTCATCTAGATTAGGAGCCTTTAAATTAAAAGATTTTTGAGATTCTTTTAATTCGTTAGATGAGTGTTATTTATAGCAAATGAGTGGTAGATTAGAGTTTCCTTCCGGAAAATGAATGGTGTGATATTTTACAGCGAGTCACCAGTGTATTCTTTCATAGAAACAACGATTCTCAGTAATTAGGAATTAAATTGATTATATGCCCTAATTTAGCTTAGATGCTCTGATCTTGAGTTACCTGCGCTTGTGCCTCAAAGCTTACGAGTCCCGGATTGATAATTTAATGTTATAAATTATAAACATATAATTTCCCCAACATTTTTGGCGCCATTGCCAAGGAGGTGCTAAATGGATTAGAACCTAGTTTCTTTCACAAGTTTTTTGTGTTATCTTAGTTGCAGGACAACCAAAGGGCGGAGAGTGTATGGTAAGATGTGAGTGAAGAGCCACACATCCACTATGGTGGGGTTGCTCCAAATTTTGGTTGTCCAAGTAAGCAAGTTTGGTGAGTTTTATTGCAATTAGCAGTTTTAATTCATTTAGATTAAAATTTAAAACTCATTAAAGATAAAACATTTTTGGGGTGTTGTAAGAACCCTCATGTACTAATCCATGCAATGACATAATATACCAGTTGGCTTGTTGAGAACCAAAAAATGGTACTTTGAGGAATCATCCAATGAGGAATTTTGATCCTACTACAGAGACATATAATTCATCCGATGAAGAACCTACAAGTGTAGAATTTAATATTTTGATTGAACATAAATTTAATATTATTAAATCTTTGATTTCGATATTGGGTGATTTGTAGGAACAAGAGAAGGATGAAGAACCATTGCTTATTCTTTGCGTCAATTGTAGAAAGAAACACTTCCTTGGAAAGTGTCCACTTAATGATATGAAAGTTTGCAAAATTTGCAAGGATGGTCATGCAGCCGAACATTTCCCATCATTTCCACGGTTACTAAAGGTACTCAAGGAATCAAGTAAGGAATCAAATCAACCACCAGGTATAACTCAAAACCCATCACCATTCAATACTTGGAATAATGTTTATTCTCCTGAGAAGGTTCCTCAACAGATTTATAATCCTGCAGTTCCATGGAAAACTTTTAATCCACCTCCAATTGAATACCCTACTTCATGGTTTGGAACCTTTTCCTTAGGGCAATATTTCATGCAAAATCAACAACGATTCCATTTAGTGTGCCATCAAGTTATCATCCTTCATGGTCTCGAGTACCTGTGCAACCTTTCTTTAACCTAACCCTAATCTATACCCTCATCTTTATCCTAATCCATACCCTAACCATGATCCAAACCCTAAACCTAGCCCTCATTCAAACCTTAACCTTAACTTAAACCCTAGACCTAACTCTAATCCAAATCCAAATCCTAGCCCTAACTTAAACCATAGACCTAACTCTAGTCCAAATCCAAACCCTAGTTCAAACCCTAGCCAAAACCATAGCTTAGACCTTAATCTAAACAAGGAGGTTTCACAACAATTTAAAACACTTGTTCTTCCTGTTGATTCTCCCACTGAAAAAAATGATATATCTTCAAGGTTGGGGGAAGGGGTGAATTTGGAAACATCTCCTATCACTACAAAGCATTCACCCTAGGAAGATCTAATTCAAAACTATTCTAAAATTGTTGTTGAAGCTCAAAAAACTAGAATTCCCCTTGACCATTCTTGTTAATTTGAAAAGAAGATATTTGAGCCTAAACTTGAGGATTTTATCTTTTTTCTTTCATCAAATCCCTTATGCCTCCAAGAGAGTGATTATCAAACTATGGAATACTTGCATAAGTTGGAGAATCATAAATATGTGGATCTCATTGAATCCTGGTTTCAAGTAGTCGTCAACACACCCCATTCCCTCATCATTCAACAACTCTTGGTACCATATCAATTAAATAAATTGGTTTCTCATACTCTGGTATGCGTTGAAGCTTATTATTTAAAATTTAGTGTGGGTATATTTAGCAAACTGTTACGCACATGGCTGCACTAGAAGTACTCCTACACTTGAAGGAGATCTTCCTCTCTCTAAATTAGGGTAGGGTAGTATAAGAGAAGCGAATAAAATTGTCATTTGAAATAAAATTGTTACATCAGAATTCTTAAAACTATAATTCCTAAGGCACAACCATTGAAATTTTTGTCATTATGCACTCTCATGGTAAGACTTGTCAGAAGAAATTCACTCTTAATGCTTCATATTTTAAAGTGACTTTGATTATTGGCGAAGATTATTTACTGGGACAATTAGGGAAATTGTTATTATTATACTTTACATTCATAATCTTGACAGACTGTCATCCAAGAAACCTTTTCAAGTTTCTCTTTGAAGGTTTAATGAAAATCCTCCTATGGTGGACCACTCCTATAAAGCCATAATGAGCTTTCATAAGAACCCTAGCATAACCAACTCGAGGAATCTTTCAGTCATTATCTGAGATGTTTTTTTAAATCATGAGTCCTTAGGTTAGTGGGACCAACTAGTAAAGATTAGTAATTAAAAAACTCTTCACGCCATCCTATGCTCTTAAGTAGTATATTTTCCTCCCCACCTATTAAGTAACCTATCTAAGGTTAATCATAATCAGATTTTTTAACATAAACATATTAATTGAGGGATAGGAGGCCTCATTACAAGCCAAACTACTATGATCATGGGTCCTAATGAGAATGACATTACCGCTACTGGTCACAAATCTAGGGTAATGATCTTCAGTTGAAAAGCTGAAAGACAAGAGGTCTCATCACGAGCCAATTTTTTCACTCTTGTTATCTCTTGTGAATGGCATTGTCAGTTGTTGGTTACCAAGCCAGGACAAAGGCCTTCAGTTAATTCCCAAATTAAAGTAAATTCCTTTAAATTACTCTGAATCTATATATAATAGGTGGGACACAGGTATTTCATCGGGTTAGAAGGCATCCCTATCGAGGCTATAGATGCTTGCTGGCAGCAGGGCCATGCTTATGGTATTGTTGAAGCCTAGAAGATCTCTGGTTCAAACATTGGGGAAAACCACCCGGTCGGGACCTTAGGACAACTCCTTTTCCGTTTGGTATGGTGGCTCCGACTGGATTTAAAGGACCAATTTCCTTATAACTAATGGGTTGGTGATGGGTTGATTTGGATGAGTGGAAATGGGACTAAATTGACTGAAATAAAACTATCTAATTTAAACTAAATACTGGTAAAGAAATTATAACACTAACCCGGGCAAACATATGTGAATACAACTTAAGATTATTCCAATTTAACAATAACCATAAAAAAGTATTATCATTTAAATCGAAATGTGCAGAAACAAATAAAGATAAATCTGTTTAAGAAATTAAACAGAGTTGTATTAACATATTGCATTCATCATAATATATCATCTACATATAATTATGAAAGATAACATTTCAATTATACTAAAAAATGATATATATAAATAAACATTATGAAAACAAATATCTATAAATGATAGCAAATTTTAAAGCAAATATCATAAGACAAAAGAAATCAACAGTGAACAAATAGAAATACCTTATTCATCTTGAAGACTTTCAAATGAAATCTGATACTCTAATCCAGTAATTCTGATGCAAAATCAAATCCAAGGTACAAAAATGCAACACTTTAAAGATAATTCCGCATAAAATCACCAGATGTGATCCTTTTAAAAAATATATAAGTCAGTGGAGTACAGAAATGTAATCTCCAAGTCAAAAATATTAAAATCCAGGACCCTTCTCTAAATGTATGAGAAGGGTTTAAATACTACTTAGCTAAATCTAAAAATAGTCTATTACAAAAAATTAAGGATTCAGTTTAAATGACCGTCCTTTTCCTAGGCAAAAATACAGTAAAATTAAAACTAGATCTAAAAATAAAGACTATTAACAAACTACTTATGAAATTTATCTTTAAACTTGCAGGCATCTAGCATTGTTTTGAGAAGATGTGGTTGACCGACTTCAGATTTCAACTGTCCTGAAAAGGCAGAATCAGAAAGTGTAGGCGCAATCTTCTCAGTAGAATTGATGATACAATTAAGCACACTGTGCTGACTGTGTGGTTTCACTAAGTATGTCCAGTAAGAGTCCCAGTTTAATCTTGTCAGCCCTTGGATTGATTTTGCTCTTTCTTCTACCTTTTGCCTCCATTCTGTTTGAAGTTGATGTGCCTGTGGGAGATATCCCGGAACAGTTTCTGAAATCAAATTTTCTTTGTGTAAATTTTCATTTACACAATCAGTAAGACTGTTTGCTACTGTAGCTGCCTCCTCTGCTGCCTTTTCTGCCCTTCTGATTTGTTCATCCCAGTTATTGAAAAGTATTTCTTGATGGTTTTCATTAATAATTGGTGCACCAACTTTTTTTCCTTCTTCTGTTTTTTGCCATACCAAATAATCATTGATATTTTCATTAATTAAATCATAATCATTTCGTAAATATACGACATGATTTTTGATTTTATCACTCTCTTGGCAAAAAGAATTCCATTGCAAGATTTTTTGGCATAATACTTCTTCTTGTTGCAGTAGTTGATTGTTTAAAGAGATAGTTTCTGAAATAAACTCTGGAACCTTAGGATCATCTTTGTGCTGATCTTGGATAATCTGTATTTGTTTTTCTTTATCAGCTAAACTTTTTTGATGTCCAATTTTCATTTCTTGAAGTTTTTGCTGTAACTCTTCAAGTTTCAACTGTGCTTCATTATTGACCTGTACCTGTTGCAATTGCTATTGTAGAACTTTTATCTGTTCTTCTTTTTCATTTAGTAAGAGTTGTATCTCAAATGCCTTGTCAATCGTTGCAGAAGCATAAGCCCCTGTAATTTGAGATAACTTAGCAAGATTATTAGTAGGCGTTGTGGCAGGATCCTTCCACAAGACATCTAGTTGTTCTGCTTCAGTAGCAATTGCACCTTCTAACTTTCTCTTTTTTCTTTGTTTCTTCACTACTTCTTTGTATTTTGGGCTGTAGAATACATCTAGAGGAGGAATTTCCTCTACATTAAGTACAATTTCAGAGGAGGGTGTGATAGGTATGTGCTCAGTTACTGTGACTGTGCTACTTATTCCTATGCTCAAAACTTTGGTTGTTTGTACAGGGGTCTGTACATTCTATCCTTCTACATTAATCAATTGATTAAAGCTTTCCCATTCTTTGTCTAATTCAATGGTGACTGACTGTTGTTGTACATTGGTAGGAGGAGGATTTGTCTGTTGAGAAGTCAAAATTTACTGTTGAGGAAGTTCTTTCGATTGAGCATAATCTTTCATTGATTCTTCAATTTTATCTTCCTTTTCATTAGACTTATTGGAACGTTCAGAAGTCTCTCTTTCAGATTTTTAATTAGATTTATCTGTACTCGAACTGTCGTTAAGACTAACACTAGGAGTTTGTTCCCTTACGGGTTCCAAGCGTAGATTTTCCAAAGGAATAGTAGTTAGTCTTCTCTCTCTGTAAAGTTTAAATTCCTGGAATTCCTCAGGAGATAACTGCATTTGAGCTGAATTCAAAACTTCTTTAAATGAACCTTTTGTTTGGAACATATCATCAAAAAGATCCTGTTCCCCGGAAAATTCCCTTACTCTGATTGCATTGGTAAAATTCTTAACAATATTATTTGGGTCAAATAACCTTCTCGAAAATTTGAACAGTTGTAAGCATGTAATGGTGCTTACCTCTTTGAATGCGTGACCAACATCAAACAGTGAAAATGTTCCACAGTTTACGGGAAATTGTGGCAAAATGTCTTTCTTCTTCTCTTTTAATTCCTTTGTTAAACCTCCTTAGCCACAGGTCTGATAAGCAATCTCCCGAGCTACAAGTCTATCCAAAACATATAGGAGTAAAACATGGGGGGAAGCAGAACTTCCAAAAACCCTAACATAAGTGAACAACTCTTCTCCAAACCATCTCACGACGGGGAGAATGTCAACCTCTGTTTCTGGGGATAACCTTGGGGCATCCTTATTATGAAATATTATGTACAATGGCAGCATTATACCATGGAAAATTTGGTAAAAATGAGGGACAAACTTAGACTCCCATAGTTCCTTATGATACACATGAATAGGCAAAGGATTGTGGATTGTCCATTGCCAACCCATCATAGGGAATTTAGAAACAAAACAGATAGCATCCATGACATAGGTAGATAAATAAAAAGGCGGATAAATCCACTGAGAAACACTTCGTTTGGACCGGTAGTGAAAAATAGCAGTGGTCAAATTATCAGATAAGATTTTGGCCCAGTCTACAATTGTAGAATTAACAGCAGCATTCAATAAATGGAGCCATTCAGGCAAGATCATATTTATGTCAGGCTTTCCAAAAAGCCTGCATAACATGGCAGCAGCAAAACAATAAGGAGAGGTAAGTGAACCAGTACTGTACATACCGTGTTTGTTTTTCTTCAACGGTTCATCTCTTTTGGTCCACTCTTGTGTGCATTCTGATAAATTCGCATGTTCTCTGGAAAAATCTTCCATGAATTGCTTATTATAAGTCGCCTGAGGTTCCGGCAACTTATACATTAGCCTCAAATCTTCCGTGGTGAATGACCCGATTAGCTCTTGAGATGGAGCTCTAAATTGCCTGTCTGAAATATCGGTGCTGTCCAGCACCCATTTCACCATGTCCGTATACGGGAGAATCCTGGCCTTGCCGCTATCCTATGCAGAAATGAGCAAGCCAGTTCTTTAAGAGTTGCCTCAGACGTATTACTGGAACCTGCTGTAGCCGCAACTTTAATCACCACAGGATTTTCTTCTTCCAGCAAATTATACATTCCTTCCCATGTGGTTATACCGGCATCCTTATTGCAAGCGGTGTCTGCATACAATGAAGCCATTTCTCTGTTTTCAGAATTCGAGCTCTTCTCGTTCTTACCCTTAGTGTTTTGTGAATGCTTTGTATAGATGTTTGCTCCTTCGTGCCTGCGTTTTACGAGTTAAATGAGAGTAATGGCATAAGAAAGATGATGAGATAGTTTTAAATGCAAAGCCGGATGAAATATATTATTATAGCGTGAAACGACTTTCAATCAAAATAAAATCTCATTTACCATTAATTGACAATCCATTCATTTAATCCAATCATTAAAGTGCATAACAGATATTGATATATGAGAAGATTTTCTTTGAACAACGTGCTTTTATGAATCCGTGACATTGCGATCTGCGCAATATCGCAATATCGCAATATCGCAAAACGTAACCATCGCAATTTTGCAAATTGCGAAATAGCGCAAAAACACATATCGCAAATATCGGAAAAGCGCACATCGCAAATATCGCAAAAGCGCAAAATTGTAAATAGCGCAAAAGGTATTCGTTTAACATTTCTCTTTTCTGCGCTATGCGATCTGCGACCAATATGTTATTGTATAGGCTTTTTGGGATCGCGTTATCGTAAAATCGCAAAATCGCATTTTCAGTTTTACAAAAGATATATACCATTTTGCGATGGATGCGCTATTTTGTTTAAAGAACAATTTTATTGTAATCTATCATAAATTTAAATGTTTCTTAAGGTTCTTTCTAAGGGATTTCTCTAAGTTTATGATAGAAAGTTTTATTTGAAAAGGAAAACAAATCCTAATTGATTTTTTTGGATTTTTTAACTAAGGGTCCCCATTTATTTAGTATTATTACTAATATTAAATAAAAAGGGGGGTTGTTGCTGGTCACAACAATTGGCGATTCACTGAAAGAAACAATTATCTCTGAAAAAATAAAATGAACACTATATTTCTAGTAAATAAAGATTTTTAAAGATAATGAAAACTATCTTAGGATATTTTAAATAAAATCTAACTATGAAAAAGAAAATAAAAACCATTCACAATTTCTTTCTAATTCCTTAAGAATAAAAACATTTTTGGGTTATCTCAAGCTTTGATTGGTGTTAATAATGAAGTAAGTGGACTTTTCCAAATTTTGGTTTTATAATATACTCTATTGCCATAGGTATTGCCTCTGCTGCCTGCAAATGTTCATAGTCTCGACAGGGTTACCTTTAAACCATTAACCATTCATTGTCCCATCCAACTAAAATTATGACTTTTTAAAAGATAAATTCATAAGACCTATTATCTCATGTTTTTGTCTTTTACTTATTTTTTATTTTAAGAGCCATTGTTCTGGTTTGGTAGCCAGTTGATAACAATTCCATTCACTAGTTATAATTAAACTGAACAAGATGGCTCGTGATGAGACCCCTTGTCTTATATTTATAAGCCATTACCCTATTTTGGTATGCAGTATTGGTAATGTCAGTTTTATTACTCTTTATGAACATGGTAAGTCGGCTCATAATGAGACCTCTTATCTCTTAAATTTTCATATAATTTCTTAGAATTACATTCTAAAAAATCACAACTTAAATGGATGGGGTGAAATAGTTTTATCATTAAGAATCAATGGATGACAATTTTCAGAGTTTCTTGAGTACCAAGACTTTGAAAAATCTTTACTTTTATAGATAACCTTTCTCTGCTCAATAAACTTATAATGATTTACATTATCCTCAAGTTTTCAAAAGATCATGCAAATGATTGGAATAATCTTTCAAAGTTTAACATCTTATTTTAAATTATCCAAAAACTGTGATCATCTCTTTAAAAATTCTTATTTACACAAAATAAATATTTATAATATTTTTCCTAAGAAATTTTCCTAAATAGTAAACAGTCAATTATAGACTTATTAACAACCTTTATTTGCAAAAACAATAAAAAACTTTGCAGAAAGGAATATGTACAGTTTAAGAAGGGGTTACCTCCTTATGAAAAGAATTTCTTCAAGATAATCCCATTTACAGGAAGAGATTCTCTCTTACCTGTTAGATCTTGGAGTATGAATGTATTTGAGCCTATCTTTTCAACGATCTGAAATGGTCCAAGCCACATTTTCTGAAATTTGGTATGCTTACCTTTTTCTTCATGTGCTTTATCCCATTTCAGAACAAGATCACCAATTGACAAAATTTTTGAGCCGGTAGAACTTGCATCAAAAGAAGATTTTACAAGCTATTGATGTTTTTCATGAATAATTTTTGCTTTATCTCTATCTTCTTCTAGTTTAAGGATTTGATCATATCTCAATTGAATGGATGAAGAAGGATTTTCTTCAATAAATTGCACTAGGGCTAATGATGGAAGAATTAAATTTGATGGTATCACAGCTTCTTTTCCATAAACTAAATTGAAAGGTGAAGTTCCTATTGAAGCTTTTTCAGTGATACGATCAGCCCATAATGCAAAGATTAAAGACTTGTGCCAATTATTTTGATTTTGATCAATGGTCCTTTTAATGATTTTGATAAGATTTTTGTTAGTGGATTCAGCCAAACCATTACCTTGTGGATAATAATTTGCTTAATATTTCAATTTAAAACCTCTTTTGACTGCAAATTCTATTAAACTATTTCCAGAGAAGTAATATGCATTATCAAAGACTAGAGCGTTAGGTACACCAAACCTGGTTATGATGAATTGATCTATGAAATCAATAATTGCATCAGAATTGTTTACCTTCAACAGGATTGCTTCTACCCATTTTTTAAAGTAATCAGTTGCAGTAAGGATGTATTTGTGCTGTTTGGAAGAATGAGGTATTATCTCACCAATAATTTCAAGCCCCCATTGTTCGAATGATTGCTCAATACTCACTGGTTGCAAAGGAAAGGTTGGTTTCCTTTGTCTTCCACTTGCAGTTTGACAAATTCTGCACTTCCTTACGTAATCATGTGTATCTTTAAACAGGGTAGGCCAGTAATAACCAGCACGAATTATTTTGTGAGCTGTGGTATCACCTCCAAAATGACCTCCTACTGGTCCATCATGCAATTCCTGCAAAACCTTTTCGGCTTCAGTCTTTTCAAGACATCTTAATAAGATTGAATCATAATTTTTTCTGAATAACACATTATCAATGATCTCATATTTAATAGCCTTTAACCTTAAAGCGCGTTTACTCTTATAGTTGAGATTAGAAGGAGCATACCCATTTTTCAAGTAATAGATAAGATCAACATACTGAGATCCGGAATCTGTAACATTTATCTTACTTACTTGAATATCTTGATTTGAATCTTGATTTTCTGGTATGTTATGAGCTCCTGTCAATAATCTGCAAAAACCTTGTCCTCTAACAATCTTAGCTGGTTTAATATCAATATCATATTCTTGCAAGGCTGTTACCCAGTTAGCTCTCTTTTCTCCTACTTCTTTTTGAATTAATAATTGCCTCACTGCAGAGAATGGGAAAATGATTTTTGTATGTGTTTTCAAGAGAAAAGGTCTGAAATGTTTGATTGATTTAAACACAGCAAAGGCTTGTTTTTCAACATCGGAATAATTAAGCTCAGCTCCTTGCAGATTTGAGCTAAAGAAAGAAATTGGTGCCTCGATTTTTTGATCATTGAGTTGTGTTAAAACAGCTGCATAGGATGTCTCGGTGGCCAAAGTATACAAAGTAAAATCTTTAGAAAAATCCGGGGTATTCAATGTTGGTGCATTAATGATCGCTTGTTTGATTGCCTCAAAGGCTTCTTTCTCTTTATGCCCCCATTTGAATACTGAATTCTTCTTGATCATATTTTACATAGGTAAAACAATTAAAGAAAAATCAGGAATGAATCTTTTTACAAAATTGATTTGCCCAAGAAATGATTGCATGGATTTTTTGTTATGAGGTAAAGAAATATCAGAAATTTCTTTCACTCTATCTGGATCAATATATATACCATCTTTTGACACAAAAAATCCTAAGAGTTTTCCTTCATCCAAAGCAAAGAAATATTTCTTTGGATTTAAGGAAATACCAAACCTTCTACATCTTTCAAATATTTGCTTTAAATCATGTAGATGATTGGCTCTCTTTTTTGAAAATATTGTTATGTCATCAAGATAAACAACAACTGACTTATTGATCAGACCTTTAAATGTTATGTCCATGGCTCTTTGGAAAGTTGCTCCTGCATTTATTAGACCAAAAGGCATTTTCTGATAAGCATAAGTTCCCCATTTTGTTCTGAAAGTTGTTTTCAATCTATCATCTGGATGAACTAAGACTTGATTATAGCCTGAAAATCCATCAAGAAAGGACATAAGTTCAGAGCCAGCTACCTTTTGAAGTATCTGTTCCATGGTTGGCAATGGGAAATTGTCTTTTAAACATGCCTTGTTTAAGTTTCTAAAATCAATACAGATTCTTATATCACCATTCTTCTTCCTTACAGGTACCATATTGGAAACCCAATTGGAGTGCCTTACAGGAAAAATGATTTTGGCTTTTAAAATTTTATTAAGTTCTGATTTGATTTGTCCTTCGAGATTTGGATGAACCTTCCTTAAATTTTGTTGAACAGGTTTAATATCAGGAAGCATTGGAATTGTGTGTTGAATAACCGAAGTATCAAATGTTTTTAAATCATCATAATTCCAAGCAAAAACATTTTTATATTTGTTCAAGAGTTTAATGAAAGCATTCATTTTCTCTGGTGTTAAATTGAGTCCTAAATTAACGTTTTGAGGTTTAGAATCAGAACCAAGATTTACTAATTCAAACTTCAAAGTGGAACTTTGAAGTTTAGCATTAGTGACTTTCTTGAATCTGTCTTTAATGTCATATAAATCCTCTAATTTAACAACAGATTTTGGAATGGGATTTTCATTACCTTTTAAAGCAATTTGTAAATCATGATCATTCTCATCAATAATTTGCTCATCATATGATTTCTCTGAAGTCATGAAATTTAAAATATCTTGATCATGATAGAAAACTCTCCAATTTGTGACATTATCTGGGACAGATGGGCGAAAAATCAATTCTACAGAAAACCTATCAGGACTGCAATCTTCAGCAGGAAGGAGTTTAGATGCAACGTTAGCTAACAAGTCAGCTGATGTATTTTGATTCCTAGGAATAGGAGAAATATTGAATACTAAAAAATGAGTGGTAAGATCTTGTACTAGGGTTTGATAGTGTTTAAGATGTCCTGAAAGGCAATGAATAGTATTCCTAACTTGTTTTATAACAATTTCGAAATCACCAAAGACTTTCAAGTATTTAACATCTAACCCTATAGATTTATAAAGTCCTTGAATCAAGGCTTCATATTCTGCGGTATTGTTCGTGCACTCAAATTCTAACCTACATGACATCATGGTTTTCTCTCCATATGGATCAATTAAGATGCATCTTGCTCCAGATCCATCACTAGACTTTGATCCATCAAAATATAATGACCAAAATAAAGATTTATCTATTGGCTTATCTACAATTATATCAGAAATATTTACAATTCTGGAAGAATCAGATTGTGAAAAATTTTCTATTTGAGAAACAAAAGTACTTACAGAAAAAGGTGATTGAGGTGCTTTGAAGTTTCCAAGAAATGACTCAGCAGAATAACCTCCAAGAATATTGTTGTTGAATGCCACAGGCTCATTAGGTTGTTCAAATTCAGTGACAATGTGCGTCATATGTTTTTCTCGTTCAACTTTTATTTGATTTGGTTCCCCTTTGTAGGGAAGCCACATATGTGAATAATCAGTTGAGATATGACCATTAAGTTTCGCAGACCAGTCCCTGCTTAAGATTAATCCATAGAACTCAGGAATATCTGCAATCAAAATATCAATTCTTTGGACAATCCTAGGATTGGAAGCTAATCTGATAGTAACTGAATTGATTTCTCCTACAACTTGAACTTTAGAGCGGTCCAATTGAACAATATGAACTGCCGATTTCTGTGGTTCGATATTCAATTTGGCACAAACAGAAGTAGGAATTATATTAGAGGATGCTCCAGAATCAATTAAACAATTATGCAGATTTTTATTGTACATTTCATAAGTCAAAAGAAAAGGAGGAGTCTGAGAATTTGATTTTTCTCCAATGAGCATTGTATCAGTAGCATCTACCTTGTCTGGTGGCTTACCAGTTCCTCTAGCTGCTTTTGCCACTACACCACTTGGTAAAGGAGCAATTGCTGTAGCGTTTAATTCTTTCAATAGCAACTTCTACTGGTGTTTTAGTTTGCTGAGTTCATGTAAGGAAATTTTGGCTTTAATCTTTTTCATGTCTTCAACAATGTTATACTCCATAGGATCTGACACCACTAAAGTCTTTGTTGTCGATGAAGGAGGATTAGAAGAAGATGGCTGATTTTGAGTAGGTAATGGAGAAGCTTTCTTTGCAGGGGATTTGTCTTTGGTACTTGGAGTTGTAATTTTCTTTTTAGGAGCTGTTTGTACAGGCTCTGATGTAGATTTACTCCTAGTACTTACAGGCATAGCTTCTTGTTCTACCTCACTATCAGAATTAGGGAGAATAAAATCCCACATTCCATGTAATTCAGTTATTTCTTCATTCTCATCTTCCTCATCTGATACTAAAGATGTATCTTCTTCTTCTTCTTCTTCCTCTGATTCTGCATTAGAGATTGCATTAGGAGGTTTAGATTCAACTTGGTTTCTTCTGAAATTTCGGAATGGTTTTTTGGTAGAAGTTTCAGCTACTTGTTTTTTAATTTCAACCATTTCATTTTACATGGTTTTAAGAACTTTCCGTAAACCTTCCATGTCGTATGGGTCTTTGGCCTTTTTATTTGAATCATCTTTGAAGCTGACTTTCTTTGATTTCCTTTGCTCAATAGAATTTTTCTTTTCTAGAGAAATAATTCATTTTTCTACTGCAATAGCCTCTTTCATATTTTCGGCTAATGTAGGTTTTGCATCTCTATCTACAAAAATTGCTATGTTTGAGGGTAAGGCAGTTATGTACCATTCACTTCTGACTTGTTCACTAGGCCTTGAATCTGTGTGAATTTTGTTCAAGAGTTTGTTGAATCTAGCGTTGAAATCTTTAATGGGTTCCTTGGGTTCTGCTTTCAAATTTGAGAGATCGTTGATTAAAGTAGCTATCGATCTGTCATCTCCAAATTTGGTTAAAAAATGATCTGCAAAAATGGCCCAACTTGTTATGGATCTTGAAGGTAATGAAAAGTACCAGGATCCTGCTGCCCCTTGAAGAGTATAAGGGAATAGTCTAACTACAACATCTTCATGTACGACTCCATTCAAATTTACAGCCAGCATAAAGTTATTGATATGTTCTTCAGCTTGAATGTTAAGATCTGGACTGAACTTTGGAAGCCATTTTCCGGGATTGTCAGGTAAATCATGTAAAGGTGCAGGCATGTTGATAGCCCCTGGAGTAGCCCATGGTCTAGCCATTATTGGAACAAATATTAGAGGAGTAGTAGAGGTTGGTGGTGTTTGAATAGAAGTTGTTGGAATAGATAATGTTGAGATTGATGATGATTGAGGATATGATGATTGAGGAAATGATGATTGAGGAGATGATGTGGAAACAACTGTACTTTGTTGATTTGGGATTTCGGAAACAGGTAATTGAATATTAGATGAAGAACCTATATCACTTACTGATTCCGATTGAGTTTTTCTTGTCTTGACTCTACTAGGTAAAGGGAATTCTTTCGGAGAAATACCAAGTTTTTCACTTTGAAGCCTAGTAAGAGGTTTTGAAGAAACAAATTTTGAGGTTACACTACCTTCAGATATTTCAGACTCATCTAGAGATAATGAGAATCCTTTCAATTTATGAATTAAATCTTGAACTTCAGGAGACTCGGGATTTTGATTGTCTGAATGTTTTGAGATTTTGGTAGTGGGTGTATGAATATTCTTCTCTATTCCTTCTATAGGATTTTGTATTTCAGAAGAAATTGAAGAAGTTGATGAGGGTGTTTTGCTCTCAGAATGGCTTGTGGGTAAAAATTTACTTGCTATTCATAGCTCAGGCCCTCCTTCTAGCGCAAAAAATGTTGAAGCCTAGAAGATTTCTGCTTTAAACATTGGGGAAAACCACCCGGTCGGGACCTTAGGACAGCTCCTTTTCCGTTTGGTATGGTGGCTCCGACTGGATTTAAAGGACCAGTTTCCTTATAACTAATGGGTTGGTGATGGGTTAATTTGGATGAGTGGAAATGAGACTAAATTGACTGAAATAAAACTATCTAATTTAAACTAAATACTGGTAAAGAAATTCTAACACTAACCCGGGCAAACATATGTGAATACAACCTAAGATTATTCCAATTTAACAATAACCATAAAAATGTATTATCATTTAAATCGAAATGTGCAGAAACAAATAAAGATAACTATGTTTAAGAAATTAAATAGAGTTGTATTAACATATTGCATTCATCATAATATATCATCTACATATACTTATGAAAGATAACATTTCAATTATACTAAAAAATGATATATATAAAGAAACATTATGAAAACAAATATCTGTAAATGATAGCAAATTTTAAAGCGAATATCATAAGACAAAAGAAATCAACAATGAACAAATAGAAATACCTTATTCATCTTGAAGACTTTCAAATGAAATATGATACTCTAATCCAGTAATTCTGATGCAAAATCAAATCCAAGGTACAGGAATGCAACACTTTAAAGATAATTCCGCATAAAATCACCAGATGTGATCCTTTTAAAAAATATATAAGTTAGTGGAGTACAGAAATGTAATCTCCAAGTCAAAAATATTAAAATCTAGGACCCTTCTCTAAATGCATGAGAAGGGTTTAAATACTACTTAGCTAAATCTAAAAATAGTCTATTACAAAAATTAAGGATTCGGTTTAATTACCGTCCTTTTCCTAGGCTAAAATACAGTAAAATTAAAACTAAATCTAAAAATAAAGACTATTAACTAACTATTTATGAACTTGATCTTTAAACTTGCAGGCATCTAGCATTGTTTTGAGAAGATGTGGTTGACCGACTTCAGATTTCAATTGTCCTGAAAAGACAGAGTCGGCAAGTGTAGGTGCAATCTTCTCAGTAGAATTGATGATACAATTAAGCGCACTGTGCTGACTGTGTGGCTTCACTAAGTATGTCCAGTAAGAGTCCCAGTTTAATCTTGTCAGCCCTTGGATTGATTTTGCTCTTTCTTCTGCCTTTTGCCTCCATTCTATTTGTAGTTGATGTGCCTGTGGGAGATATCCCGGAACAATTTCTGAAATCAAATTAGCTTTGTGTAAATTATCATTTACACACTCAGTAAGACTGTTTGCTGTTGTAGCCGCCTCCTCTGCTGCCTTCTCTGCCCTTCTGATTTGTGCATCCCAGTTATTGAAAAGTATTTCTTTATGGTTTTCATTAATAATGGGTGCACCATCTTTTCTGCCTTCTTCTGTTTTTTGCCATACCAAATAATCATTAATCTTTTCATTAATTAAATCATAATCATTTCGTAAATCTACGACATGATTTGTGATTTTATCACTCTCTTGGCAAAAATAATTCCATTGCAATATCTTTTGGCATAACACTTCTTCTTCTTGCAGTAGTTGATTGTTTAAAGAGATAGTTTCTGAAATAAACTCAGGAAGCTTAGGATCATCTTTGTGCTGATCTTGGATAATCTGTATTTGTTTTTCTTTATCAGCCAAGCTTTTTTGATGTTCTATTTGCATTTCTTGAAGTTGTTGTTGTAACTCTTCAAGTTTCAATTGTGCTTCATTATTGGCCTGTACCTGTTGCAATTGTTGTTGTAGAACTTTTATCTATTCTTTTTTTTCATTCAACAAGAGTTGTATCTCAAATGCTTTGTCAATTGTTGCAGAAGCATAAGCCCCTGTCATTTGAGATAACTTAGCAAGATTCTCAGTAGGCTCTGTGGAAGGATCTTTCCACAAGACATCTAGTTGTTCTGCTTCAGTAGCAATTGCACCTTCTAACTTTCTCTTTTTTCTCTGTTTCTTCACTACTGCTTTGTATTTTGGGTTGTAGAATACATCTAGAGGAGGAATATCCTCTACATTAAGTACAATTTCAGAGGAGGGTGTGATAGGTATGTGCTCAGTTACTGTGGCTGTGCTACTTATTCCCGTGCTCAAAACTTTGGTTGTTTGTACAGGGGTCTGTACATTCTGTCCTTCTACATTAATCAATTGGTTAAAGCTTTCCCATTCTTTGTCTAATTCAATGGTGACTGATTGTTGCTGTACATTGATAGGAGGAGGATTTGTCTGTTGAGAAGTCAAAATTTGCTGTTGAGGAAGTTCTTTCGATTGCACAGAATCTTTCACTGATTCTTCAATTTTATCTTCCTTTTCATTAGACTTATTGGAATGTTCAGAAGTCTCTCTGTCAGATTTTGACTTGGATTTATCAGTACTTGAACTGTCGTTAAGACTAACACTAGGAGTTTGTTCCCTTGCGGGTTCCAAGCGTAGATTTTCCAAAGGAATATCAGTTAGTCTTCTCTCTCTGTAAAGTTTGAATTCCTGGAATTCCTCTGGAGATAACTGCATTTGAGCTGAACTCAAAACTTCTTTAAATGAACTTCTTGTTTGGAACATATCATCAAAAAGATCCTGTTCCCCAGAAAATTCCCTTACTCTGATTGCATTGGTAAAATTCTTAACAATATTATTTGGGTCAAATAACCTTCTTGAAAATTTGAACAATTGTAAGCATGTAATGTTGCTTACTTCTTTGAATGCATGTCCAACATCAAACAGTGAAAATGTTCCACAGTTTACAGGAAATTGTGGCCAAATGCCTTTCTTCTTCTCTTTTAATTCCTTTGTTAGACCTCCTTGGCCACAGGTCTGATAAGCAATCTCCCGCGCTACAAGTCTATCTGGAACATATAGGGATAAAACATGGGGGGGAGAAGAGCTTCCAAAAACCCTAACATAAGTGAACAATTCTTCTCCAAACCATCTCGCGACGGGGAGAATGTCGACCTCTGTTTCTGGGGATAACCTTGAGGCATCCTTATTATGCAACGTTTTGTACAATGGCAGCATTACACCATGGCAAATTTGGTAAAAATGGGGGACAAATTTAGACTCCCATAGTTCCTTATGGTACACATGAATAGGAAAAGGATCATGGATAGTCCATTGCCAACCCATCACAGGGAATTTAGAGACAAAAAAGATAGCATCCATGACATAAGCAGATAAATAAAAAGGCGGATAAATCCGCTGAGAAACATTTCGTTTGGACCGGTAGTGAAAAATAGCAGTGGTCAAATTATCAGATAAGATTTTGGCCCAGTCTACAATTGTGGAATTAACGGCAGCATTCAACAAAGGGAGCCATTCAGGTAAGATCATATTTATGTCAGACTTTCCAAAAATCCTACATAACATGGCAGCAGCAAAACAATAATGAGAGGTAAGTGAACCAGTACTGTACATATCGTGTTTATTTTTCTTCAACGGTTCATCTCTTTTGGTCCACTTCTATGTGCATTCTGACAAATTCGCATGTTCTCTAGCAAAATCTTCCATGAATTGCTTATTATAAGTCGCCTGAGGTTCCGGCAACTTATACATCAGCCTCAAATCTTCCGTGGTGAATGACCCGATTAGCTCTTGAGATGGAGTTCTAAATTGCCTGTCTGAAATATCGGTGCTGTCCAGCACCCATTTCACCATGTCCGTATACGAGAGAATCCTCGGCCTTGCCGCTATCCTATGCAGAAATGAGCAAGCCAGTTCTTTAAGAGTTGCCTCAGACGTATTACTGGAACCTGCTGTAGCCGCAACTTTAATCACCACAGGATTTTCTTCTTCCAGCAAATTATACATTCCTTCCCATGTGGTTATACCGGCATCCTTATTGCAAGCGGTGTCTGCATACAGTGAAGCCATTTCTCTATTTTCAGAATTCGAGCTCTTCTCTTTCTTACCCATAGTGTTTTGTGAATGCTTTGTATAGACGTTTGCTCCTTCGTGCCTGCGTTTTACGAGTTAAATGAGAGTAATGGCATAAGAAAGGTGATAAGATAGTTTTAAATGCAAAGGTGGATGAAATATATTATTATAGCGTGAAACGACTTTCAATCAAAATAAAATCTCATTTACCATTAATTGACAATCCATTCATTTAATCCAATCATTAAAGCGCATAACAGATATTGATATATGGGAAGATTTTCTTTGAACAACACGCTTTTATGAATCCGCGACATTGCGATCTGCGCAATATTGCAATATCGCAATATCGCAAAACGTAACCATCGCAATTTTGCAAATAGCGCAAAAATGCAAATTGCGAAATAGCGCAAAAACGCATATCGCAAATATCGCAAAAGCGCACATCGCAAATATCGCAAAAGCGAAAAATTGTAAATAGTGCAAAAGGTATTTGTTTAACATTTCTCTTTTCTGCGCTATGCGATCTGTGACCAATATGTTATTGTATAGGCTTTTTGGGATCGCGTTATCGCAAAATCGCATTTTCAGTTTTACAAAAGATATATACCATTTTGCGATGGATGCGCTATTTTGTTTAAAGAACAATTTTATTGTAATCTATCATAAAATTAAGTGTTTCTTAAGGTTCTTTCTAAGGGATTTCTCTAAGTTTATGATAGAAAGTTTTATTTGAAAAGGAAAACAAATCCTAATTGATTTTTTTGGATTTTTTAACTAAGGGTCCCCATTTATTTAGTATTATTACTAATATTAAATAAAAAGGGGGGTTGTTGCTGGTCACAACAAGTATTAAAGTTAATTTTACACTATGATTTACTCAGTTGTTTTTGCCTTTCCCTGAGCTCATTATCATGTCTCTCTGAGAATGGCTTTAAGATCATTTCAGTAATGTGCTTTGGAGTTCTATCTTTCAAAAATAATTTTGTTTTCATGGATGTGAGACCCTTAGTGCAAGTGATTCACTTTTCTTGAATAAGAGGAGATTCAATTATATGCTTGGGTAACGGTAAGACAATCATCCTCGGAAGGTATCATTTTGTCATATTTTTTTTCCATATTTCTATCCATTTTAATGCCTTGGTTTTTAAATAATGTCACTTCTATTTATAATAATGAGGTTATTGAAAGTGAAAACCTATTGCTTTGGACTACTCTTGAGATTCTTTGTGGAAATTTTGATGGTTATCCATTTTAGGATGAAACTATCCGTGTAGTAACAACATTGTTAGCATTCCTTTAGTAGCCCTAAAAGTAGTTACTCTTTTGGAATAATAAAGGTAAGCCTTGAAATCATTGAATCCATGGTCACAACGTTTTCTTATCTTGTTTATACAAAGGAAGTTGACATCACATGAAACTTACTGACATGCTCTCACTTAATTAGCCCTGTAGTTTAAAGCATTACTCTAATATAGAAACCCTAACCCTTCAGTCTTAATTTATCTTTGGTCTCTGTCAGATAATTTGATTTCATGTGGACATGCAAATTAATTAGCATGGGGGGAGAGAGGGATATTAGGAGAGAAATGATTATAATTTTTATGTTTAAGTCACATTTCCTCCTTATCCTTACTCATGGTTTTCATTATCACAATTGTTGGGCTAGTATCTTAAACTTGGAGCATGATCAGGTAATTTTTTTTATTTAAACTATTTCCTTTATTTCAATAAAGAGGATTATTGATGATGGTGCTTGTGTTGTCTCCAGAAGCCACGATTAAAAAAAAAAAACATGCATCAACATTTTCGGGATAATGTGGATGTTGAGACCTTTTAACATCTTTAGTTTATCCTTCATCTTCATCAGCAGGTCATATCAACAGTTACATCAGCTCCAACCATTCCATCATTCACTTCATCTTGCAGCGATGAGGACATCAACAAAAAGGGTAAAACTTGAGGTAAATTTGGCTTAAGATTCTTTAATTCATTATAAATTTACGAAATCTTTGATGATTAACCACCACATATTCTGTATATTTGATTTTTCATATACCCTCCATTTGCATGCTACTATAATAAGGTCATAATCATATTGGTTAATCTAAAAAAAAGTAGAAACTATAGTACCTTCCCCTCCTACATTCACACATATTGTCAGAGGGTGAATTCATTGTTTCCTTTCATAAAGGAACCATCCAAAAGCATTGGCCTCGCAAAAATAGAGCATGCTAGCACATATCTTACTATCTCCATCACCACCTTATCTCATCCACCATTTCCATTGTCACCTATCATCCTATTCATCAATTTGTATCACTCGCAAAATCAAATCTATGGTAATCAAATAAGAATTGTGTTGCTCCACAAGAACCAACACCCTCAAATCTCCATGCAGTGATTGTTCCACAAGAACTAACCCTGCCCAAAGCCATGATGCCATAAAAACCTATATATGAGCAAAGTATTTATTTGCATGAGGACATGAAAAACCTCAAGCATGGGGGGATGTTGGGCCTCGTATATGCCCATGCTTTCATCATACAATATCATCGTTCACACCCTAAAACCCTAGGTTTTTAACTCATTTCGTACCCTAATTCCATAACTTGCCATCAAATATACTCTATGGTTGGTTATCATTAGGTTTCTTAGATTTTATATGATTAAAGATTATTATTTCATGATTTACTAATGACGGCCTTGCTAAGCTCGTTTGTCACAATGTTTCATCACTGAATTTCTTGACAAGCCAGTAGAGCACGAGAATGACTAATTTAGGGATTTGACACTTTCGGCATGCTTCCAGAGAAACTGAGAGAGTTTATTGTAAAAAATGATGTGATAATACCTTTCCATAACTTGGATTGCATCCAGGTCACTCATGTCGGTCTCTAGAAGGAAATTAGCAAATTTACCCAAATCTGCAACAAATTTCAAATCCGCCTCGATTTCCATGCAACTGAATGAGAATAAAGAAATTGTGGAACATGGGTTTTGGCCCCAGTATAGCACCTAAATCAATTTTCTAAAATTCCTTACGGTTTGGGAGATATGCAAAGTTCTTTAGGGCTAATTTATACAAAAATTTGGAAAATCCAAGTTTGTAAAAATCTTCCAAACATCCTTGTTTTGGATTTTCTATACTTATGTCGAAGTGCTTGTAGGAATAATTATAGTGAATGATATGTGCATGCGTTAAATCAGTGGTTTTCTGTGTATATTTCAAATTTCTAACATTGAGTTTGATTGTCATGTAAAGTGTGAATTTGAAGAGTTGTATGTTGTGTCATGTGCGTGTGTGGTTGTAGATTACAAGTTGCATACATAGATCTATACATATTGTTTAATTCCCTTGAATAAAATTCATATGTGGAAGTTACCTTGGTGTTAGAGATTGCGTTTGAGTCTTTTGAGGTCATTGAATAGTGAGTGTGATTTTTAAATTCAAATCAGCAAGTAGTGTAAGTGTGTTTGAATCCAAATCATTTGAGTATCGTAGGTGTGTTTAGAAGACGGCCTTAGAATTCTAAGCGTGAAATAGCATTGGTAATTTCATTTCTGAGGTAGTGTAGTTTCATTTCCAGAGCAGCAGTGTTTGCATTTGGAATCGAATTGCTTAGGTGTGAGTTTACTGTTTCAAAAGTGAGCTTTATTGTTTGTTAACAATGCAAGTTCATTTTTATTGATTAAGAGTGTCAGTTTGAGTGTGAATCTCATTAAGTTTGATTTTTCAAGTAGTGTAAGTTGTGGAGCAAGTTTCGTGACTAAAATGAGAGTTTAGTGGTGAGAATTCGATTGTTTAACAGTGTGTGAGAATTGAATAGTAAGGTTTCATTTTAGTTATTTTGTTTAGAGTGTTTAAATTCCCTAAGAACATTTCGAATTGATTTAAGATTAAAATGTGGTTCTATTTAATTGTAGGACAGTGATAGTAAAGATTTATTTTGTTTTAAATTTGGTCTGAGTTAATTGAATTAATTTAAGTATAATATTAGGAATAGTGTGATTTCTTTTGGTTTATTTTCCTCCAACATAGGATTAATTCAGTTTGGTAGCATAAGGTAAATTAGCTCAAACAATAGCATTAGATTTTATTTTACAAGTAGTGTGTTTTAATTTGAATTTATATTTTAAGTACAGAAGTTAATTTGATAGCAGTAATTTGATTTTGTTTATAAGCGCAGAGATTTTTCATACTAGGGATTTAAGTTTGTTGTTTTGCATAATCTTGAATAGTTTGAAGTGTGAATTTAATTCCATAACTGAGGTATTAATTTAATTTCATTTGGTTTCGCTTTTTTTCCATTCAAAATTAGGAATTTCATGTTTCGCTTTCCTTTCATTATGAATTTCATGTTTCATCTAGATTAGGAGCCTTTAAATTAAAAGCTTTTTGAGATTATTTTAATTCCTTAGATGAGTGTTCTTTCCAGCAAATGAGTGGTATATTAGAGTTTCCTTTTGGAAAATTAATGGTGTGTTCTTTTATAGCGAGTCACCATTGTGTTCTTTCATAGAAACAATGATTATGTACTTAGGAATTAAATTGATTTTATGCCCTAGTTTAGCTTAGATGCTATGATCCTGCGTTACCTGTGCTTGCACCTCGAAGCTTATGGGTCCCAGATTGATAAGTTAATGTTGGAAACTATAAACATATAATTTACCCAACAGATAATGAACCCAATAATCTTTGGAGACTCATCGATCATTATACATGCAATGGTTAATGGCAATATTTTAAAAAATGCAACCCTACGCCATATTCTATAAAGAATAAATCAATATGTATTAGGGGAATTTTGAGGTCTAAAATGGGCCTCATAAGGAAATTATAAAATAATAGTAGAAATAATAAAATAATATTAGATTACATCATCAAATTTTAAAGGGAAAAAAGAAAAAACTATTTTTTTTTCAAATCTTATTTTCGACTTATCTCCCTATGGGTTTACTCAAATTTCAAACGGGAACACTCATTGGATGCATAATTTGATTCCTCATCCAAAGAGTACCCATGTTGTATACTTTCTATGGACCCTGCTAAATGAAAAATGAAAAATATATGAAAAACATGATTGCAATCACGTTTTTTCATGTATTTCTCATTTTTCGTGTAGCAGTGTCCATCGAAAGTATGAAACATGAGTACTCCTTGGATGAGGAATCAAATTTTGCATCCAAAAAGTACTCCTGCTCAAAATTTGAGTAAAAATTTAAGGAAATAAGTTGAAAAAGTGGTTTTATTATTTTATTATTTTTTAATCTTTTTACTTTTATACCCAAAAAATGGTGAATCATCCCCCATGGTTGACATCATCATCTTGAAACCTATTGGTTCCTATAAAGTTTATTTTGGTTGTACATTTTTCTGAGGCCCATTATAGACCTAAAAAGTTCTCTAATGCAAAGAATATTGGGGAAATTACCTATTATCATATCTTAAGGAATAATAATAAAAGTGCATATAGTCAGGAAAACAAGGAAATTGATAGAACAATGGGACAGGCTATTATTGACAGATATCTTGTCAAAATACCAATCTCATGATTAAGAAAATCTATCAAAAATCAAGCATGCAGGAAGGAATCTCTCCCAAAATCAGTGACACCCTTAACAAGCTTGGAAACTGAATATTTCTTGCACCTACAAGAACCAAACCGAACAATATTGGATTCTTATCTTAGCTCTCCTCTTTCCTGTGAATCTCCAATCAAAGGGCTCCCTGACTTTAAATAATAACCATTGCGATGCCCTCATCAATTCACCGAAAACCCTTGATCGCTCTCGCATCTAGAGATTCCTTAGACTTGGCCTTTACCTTCGTGTCCCTTAGCCTCGTTTGCCTGTGATCATCAAGTTCTATGCTTCCTCTATTCCACTTCATCATCCATGCCCCTCATTCATTTCTTCCCCCTCATGTATTGTTGCCTGGAAGCTCTCCCCCTCTCTGATATCCTCCTCTCTATTCATCGCCAGTCATCTCTCGTCTGCGCTATATGTTTTTTCCTGTGACACTCTCAATGTCTCATTAGCTCCTCTCCAAATCTTGGATCAAATCACTTCGTATCAATCTATATATTCCTCTTTAGCACTTCATACTCTTGTGGACTCAACAAACTCCTGGCACTCAATAGGGCATAGCGACACTCAACAGCATCTCTCTCAGCTAAGTTGTCCCTCTTCACATCCCTGCAAACCTATTTACAAAGCCTCCTCCTCTGTCATCCTTGATTATGTTGATTTTATAGTTGTTCTCCTCAGGAGGTGCGAGATCCTCCAATCAACATCGCAACTATGCAGTCTTGACACAGTCCTTCACCTATCCATACAGAACGAATAAATAATTTCTACCTACAAATTCTCTAATCGTCAAGGCACTAAAAAAAGGACTCTGCAAGGGCATTAGAAGGGCACAACAAAGTCACAACAATGGCACAACAAAGGAACAACAAGGGCACAACAAGGCAACAACAAGGGCACATCAAAGACAATACAAAGGAACATCAAGGGCACAACAAGGTCACAGTAAGGGCGCAACAAGGGCACCAAAAAACAACAAATTCCCTGATCAATATCTAGTAGACCTCATAATACAAAGAAGGATCTTTAGTCGGCATAAAATAATCCTTTTCCATTATGTTATGTAAATGTGTCTCTCTGCTTTTTCAGTTTGTAAGGCAGTATGCTAAAAACGTAGTAGGAAATTCCAGAAACTTTGGAAACAAGGCTTTAGGTAACCGGGACTGGGCTCCCGCTCTTATCTCCTCAAGCATGCTTCTATTTAAACCCTCCCTGTAATGGGAGCTTGCTCCTTTTCATTTTGAAATAGATATCACACTAACCGACTTTGTTAAAAAAATAAGTATAAATAAATTATTATTCTCTCTCTCTCTATATATATATATATATATGTGTGTGTGTGTGTGAATGATTATATTATATAATCATTACTTATAACTATAATCATATTATAATTATTTATGATATTATGATCATATATTTAATATAAGTTAGATATCTTACATTCTATTAAGTTATTTAAGTGAGATAGGATTGTTGTATGTTTTGGAGACAAAATTGATGCTTCTCTCACAGAATTAATGGAGATTTTGTCAACAATAAACTTCAAAATGAGAGAAAAATAGGTGAAGGTTCCCATAGAGGATCCATTTGGAAATTTCTATCCCATTTTACCTTAGTGTAAATAAGAGATTGTTATAAGCTTAGATATCTAAATATATTAAAAAATAATAATATAATAGTGGGTTTAATATCTAATAATATATATTAATGCATTAGGCTAGAGAGCTTTAATATGATACAATATTATATTAATATAGAAAATATTAATATTATAATATTATATTGTATTAGAGGTGGCTGGGAGGGGTCATTTATGGCCCCAAAAAAATTAAAGTTTTAGAGTTTTCATGGGGCTTGGGGAAGATGACAAATAATAAGGAAGAATCCTATTGTTTACTCCGAGGCATTCTCCATAGTAATAACAAGATGGTTGATGTGCAAATTGTGGAGCATGAAATGAATGAATAGAAACGAACAAAAAACAAAAAGACAACAAAGAAAGGAAAAAGGGATGATAAGTAACATGTATTAACAACATAGGGGTACACATAGAGCACATCAACATGACAACAAAACAACAACGAAAATAGAGGAAAGAGAAAATTCAACGACAAAGAGAACATCAAAGAGAAAATCAAAGAACATATTATTGGAATTTGGGTAGCTCGGAAGGTATTTCCAAGAGGATAAAACCCACCAAAAATGAGTTGGTTGGGAATTTACCCAAGTTATTGGGGTTTTTACCCAAAGTTATGGGTCTAGACCCAAGTCAATTAATTTTTTGTTCTAATTTATGGTTAAAGGGTTGAGTGAGAAAAACCTTAAAGTGCCAAGGGTTCCCCAAGTAACCTAACGAAAAACTATAAATAGGAGGCCAAAGGAAAAGCTTAGATTCACCAGTGGAGAAGGAATTTAACTTGTGGAGAGAGGGAGGCTGAAGGACCTAGTCGTAGATCTACCTTAGAGGAGCCACAATAGCAAGGAGGTTTAGTTTCTCCATAATATGGTCAGCTAAAGGAGTCATTTCCAAAAGGGAGAAGGAGGCTCACTTGGAGGGTCTAGTTGCAGTGTTGGAAGGTAAGATCTGTAAGAAGAAAGTCATATATAAGTGTTAGAAGGTCATATTTGCAAGAAGAAAGTCATATCTGAGTGATGGAAGGTTATATTTGTAAGAATAAAGTCATATCTGAGTGTTGGAAGGTCATATTTGTAAGAATAAAGTTAGATATGAGTGCTAGATAGTCGGACCCACAAGAACAAAGTCAGATATGTGATATGAAGAAGAAAATCTAGCAGATCGAGAAGTTATAGATCAGTTAAAGGAAAAATTGTGTATTCTATTATATACTATGTATACTAGTTGTGTTATGGATGGTAAAGGACCATGATCACTAGTATGAGAGCCCTAGTGTTTTCTTATTGATGGACTAATGAGAAATGAGATTTGGGCTTATATATCCCTATGTACTATTATTGATTTCACTGTTGTTATATTTCTATTTTGAAAAGTGCTTTTAGTTGGGTACCTTCAACATGTTTATAATCAAGTTTAGACATGGACCAGATATGGGGTACAAGGGAATTTAAACATGGTATCGGAGATACTTTGAAGAGCACGTGGATCAGAACGTGCCTAAGAAAATAGAGCAATCCAGTGGATGTTGTGTAGGCTAAGAGAGAATCTAGCTTTAGAGGGAGACTGAAAAGGAATGTCAGCCGCTCAATGGGAGTCTGAATCTTCATGTTCAAGCAAGAGAGTGGAGTTTTCATCCCATGCAAGGATCATGAACCATGCGAGAACACTCACGGTGGTGCAAGGAAAATTCATGCACCATGCAAGGACAATCATGCACCATGCAAGATAACGCTTGCCCAAGTAGAAAAGAAGATGTGGCACATGCGAGGACAGATATTGCTATAGAAGGGAAAATCATGACTCATGATAGGACAGTCATGGGTGTGCAAGGATATTCATGAAGCTGGAGATTTCCAAGTGTGAAGGGAATACCTTCCTCACTAAGACAGAGTGTTGGAATTTGGGTAGCTCGAAAGGTATTTCTGAGAGGAGAAAACCCACCAAAAGTGGGTTGGTTAGGAATTGACCCAAGTGATTAGGGTTTGGACCCAAGTCAATTAATTGTTTATTTTAATTTATGGTTAAAGGATTGAGTGGGAAAAACCTTAAAGGACCAAGGGTTCCCCAAAAAACCTAATGGAAAACTATAAATAAGAGGCCAAAGGAAACACCTCGATACATAAGTGGAGAAGGACTTCAACTTGTGGAGAGAGGGAGGTTAAAGGACTTAACCACAAATCTTCCAGGAGTTGCAATAGCAAGGGGGTCGAGCTTCTCCATGATATGGTTATCTAAAGGATTCGTTGCCAAAATGGAGAAGGAATTTGAGTAAGAGGATCTATCTGCAGTGATTTTGAGGTCAGATTTGTAAAATGAAATTCATATTTGAGAGCTGGAAGGTCAAATCAGCTAGTATAAAGTCATATCTGAGTGTTTAAAGGTCATTTTTGCATGAACAAAGTCAGATCTAAGTATTGTATGGTTAGATCTTCAAGAATAAAGTTAGATGTGAGTGTCAGAGGGTCAAACATGCAATAATAAAGTCATCTGAAGAAGTATATCTAGCAGATCGAGAAGTTGTAGATCAGAAGAAGCATATCTAGCATATCGAGAAGAAGCATATCTAGCGGATCGAGAAGTTGTAGATCAATCAAAATACATATTATGTATTTTACTATATACTATGTATACTAGTTGTATTAGGGGTTGTAAAGGGACATGATTGATGGTGCGTATACCTAGTTTTTTCTTGTTGATTGACTAATGAGAAACAAGATTTGGCCTCATATATTCTTGTGTACTATTTTTTATTTCACTATTTTTATATCTCCCCTATGTAAAGTGTTTTTAGTTGAGTATCTTCAATGTGTTTATGATCAAGTTTAGACATAGACCAAATCTGTGTACAAGGGAATTTCAACACATATCAATAAAGAAAAACACAACAAAAAACAATAGAAAAACAACAAGAAGAGATGAAAGAATAGATTAAACGACAAAAAGCACATCAAGGAGAATATCAAAGAGCATATCGACAGAGGACAATGCTACAAAATAAAATAGAACAACTATAAGAAGAGATGAAAGAACAAATTGAATGATAAAGAGCACATCAAAAAAAATATTGAAGAGCATATTGATAGAGGATGGCGCAACAATAGACAACATAACTACAACAAGAAAGGTTGAAAGAACAAATTGAACTACAAAGAGCACATCAGAGATAATATGAACCTGCAATTCTTACTGATATGAATATTACACATTGAAAAAATTGTGATAGGATTGATTGATTGATTCAAGTTCAAATGTGTTATGTGTTCCAAGATTCATATGTTTGAATTCATATATTAAACACAAATACAAGTCCAATATGCATGAGATGTAAAAGAGAAGGAACTCATCAAATATTTTCATCTGATAAACATATGAATCCAACATAACAAACTAAAGTTCTTCAAGATCTCACACAAGCTGAGGAGATGTTGATAGCACGTGCAAGTCAAATTTTGCAAGTTATGCATTTGATAGGTGGACAATACAAATATAGAGGACACAACATTAATTTTCCACAAGAAGCTTGCAATATTTCCATTAGGTTACCTCGACATATTAGAGACATGGAATTGATTATTGTTGTGTGCAAAAAAGGTGGAAAGGGATCAAGTTATGATTTTACTATCATAAAAGATAATGTATTGCATGCATTGAATTATAAGATTAAGAATTATCCGTATTATCATGGAGTTCAAGTTGATGATAATGCACTTAATGAATGACATTGAATTTGCAATGTTGTAATGGGTTACTGAGATTGATGATGTATTGGATGGATTACAAACACCTTCTTTTGCAGCAAATCCTCCAAATACATGACGATATATTTATATTATTTGATATTAGGAAAATAATCCTAATGTAAAGGAACATAACCATATTGAAAGAATTAAAAGAAAAAAACTTTCTTTGAAACTTTCTTGGGGCTTAAAAATCCATAAGTCACAAGGATTAACTTTGGAGAAAGATACAATTAATATTGGGAAGAAACAGAGATAGGGTATGATGACTTCAGCCTCCCTTTCCAAATGAATGATATGAAAAGATGACAAAAGTAGCAAAAGAAGAGAGGTTGAGATTGATTACAATGTAAAATATTTGTGATTGACTAGTTTCATATTATTTACATGTATCATCATTCGCCCATGGGGCAAAGAATAGACGATCGATGGGTGTTCTATTAAGGCACTCCATGGTGAAAAGGTTACCGATTCGAAACCCCATGGGAAAAAATAAAACCATGCTAAGGGTTGGTATGGCCCGGGATGAGTGCAATCCCTAGGTGATTTTGATGGCTTAGATGCTTCTGGGTCATGACTACTCAATCTACAGGTTAGGAGTCCCAGTCATCTTAGGACTCACACTACTTAACAAAAAAAAAACATTTCTCATTATTCAACATTATAAATTTTTATTCCTAATTTGTATTTAATCATTGTATTAAAACAAATTTGTATTCCTAATTTCTATTTAATCATTGTATTAAAATAAACATTGTAAATTTGTTTTCATAATTTTTATCAATGGTTGTATTAAAATTTTCAAATAAGATTAGACATATTTAACATATTTAAAATAATCAAATTAAACATATATTCGAAAAAAATTGTGTGGTCGTGCATGGCTGAAACTGACCTAGATCCATCTTAACTCAAGATCTATCAAGCACCAAGTGGGATCAAATCTCTCAAGGTGCAAACATTTCCTCAAAATTTTTATTAAAAAAATATAGTTACACCTCGAGAGGTTTGATCCCTCTTAGTGCTTAATAGATCCAAAGTTAAGATAGAGCTACACTGGTCAAGTGCTTTTAATAAAAATATATTTCATAAAAAAAAAAAAAAAAAAAAAAAAAAAAAAAAAAAAAAAAAATTATTAATTTTTTTTTGGTAAAAAGAAGCAATTTTTTATACTTTGATGTAAAGAGAATGTCTATACATTTGATTGACTAGAGACTAAATCAAAAACTTCATACTTATATATCAACAAATTAGGTATCTCATAACTTTAAGCTAAGTCCTCATTAAAAAATTTGAAATTTGTTTAATAATAAAAAATTCCCATATCTTCAATATTAGATCCAATCCCCTGAATTTTTCATATTCAATTTAAATAAGCATATTTTTCATACATATAAATAGATCCCATCCCTTTGAATTTTTCATATTCAATTAAGTAAACATATTTTTAATAGATATAAGGAGAGGATCAATGTAAACTCATTTTAATTTTAAAATTATTATATCACATCAAAAACCAATTAAAAATAAAAAATTTCTAGTGACTAGTGAAATCATATAAAAAAAAATTAGTAACTAGTGAAACCATATAAAAAATTTCTAGTGACTAGTGAAATCATTGATAAATGGGATAAGCATCTTAAAACAGTTTTTATTTTTTTTCATAATACATTTCAAGTTGTTAAAATATTAAAAAAATGATAAAAGTTAATAAAATTATAATTTTATTTTAAATTATTATCAACTTAGATTAATCTTAATTTTAGATTTACCAAGCCTTAATTTCTCAGAGATCAAATCTCTTATCATTCTAAATCTTTTTGGACAAGTGGAAGATCTTAGTTAAAATGGAGTTACGCTCATTTAATTTCTCTTTTTAGATAGGCTACATTCCACACAAATACCATAGGTCAATACCCTAGGCCATTTTTACTTTTATTATTATTTTATTAGAGTTATTTTTATTTTGTTAATTTTATTTTGACTCAATTAAAATGTTTACATTAATCTTTTATTTAATTTAATTTTTATTTTTTTTTATGTAATTTGACAAAATGTTAAATATTACAATACAACATCTCTACCATACTGAACTGGAGAGCACTTCTCCAGACAATTAATATTATTATTAACATGTAATATGATTAGAAGAAATTTTTTAAATAAGCTTTCATCACATTACAAACATTTTTACTATACTAAATTAAACTAAAAACGGCCTCTATAAAAATTACTGTAATATTATATTTCTATAATAATATAATATAATTTTTTATTTTATTTTATATATATATATATATATTCCTCTTGCAAATTTATACGTGATATTTATGCTCGCTTAAGAAAATAGTATGAAATATTATGACATAAAATAACCTTACTTTAAGAGCTAAATGATGTACCAGGCCAGCATCACAATATAATAAAAATAATAAAGAGGTCATGAATATTGTTTTGCATGCATCTTATGCAATCCAACACTTTCCTTTATAGTAAGGAATGAAACATCACTTCTATAATTTACGATAGTTTAATCAAATAAAATTAAATATATTAACATTCGTAAATTTTAAAAATATTTAGAATGTTTACACTTCTGAATTAAATAAATTATTATTTATTTTATCTTATACAATTATAAAAAAAAAATATATTATGAGTTGAAATTATTAATATTAAAAATATTATAAAAATTAAATAAACTATAATTATAATTTTATATTATTAATTTTATTAATAAAAAATTAATATAAGTTAGACATACATATATATATATTTAAAAAAATAGAATAATACATTTAATAAAAAAAATAATATATATAATTGGAATAAAATTCTTAACTATGAAAATTTAATTATAATTTATCAAAATTCAATTACAATTTATCAAGATTCAATTACAATTTATCAATGAGATATCAATTGAAATTTTTAATTGATGAATATATTTTGTTAAAATAACTTAACTATGAAAATTCAATTACAATTTATCAAGATTCAATTACAATTTATCATTGAGATATCAATTGAAATTTTTAATTGATAAATATATTTTGTTAAAATAACTTAATCAATATAATTTATTGGTACCACATGTCCAAAAAACAACTATAACTCATATCATTTCATAACCATAAAACCATAACTTATGAAAATTTAATTACAATTTATCAAGATTCAATTACAATTTATCAAGATATCAAGTGAAATTTTTAATTGATGTATATATTTTGTTAAAATAACTTAATCAATATAATTTATTGGTACCACATGTCCAAAAAACAACTATAACTCATGTCATTTCATAACCATAAAACCATAACTCATTTAATTTCATAGCCATAAAACCATAACTCATTTAATTTCATTGGTACCACATGTCCAAAAAACAACTATAACTCATGTCATTTCGTAACCATAAAACCATAACTCATTTAATTTCATAGCCATAAAACCATAACTCATTTAATTTCATATGAGGTTTATTTATGTGATATTTATTTAATTAAATAAAAATCAAACCAACTAAATTAATCTAATACTAGCAAAAACAAATTTTCTTCAACCCTAAAAAACACATTTTCACTAATCTCACTGAATTTCCCTTAAAATAAATTTTGAACAAATTTTGAACCCTAACAAATACATTTTCACTAATCTCACTGAATTTCCCTTCAAATAAATTTTCTCCAACTCTATCAAAAACATATTTTCCTAACAAACACATTTTCACTAATCTCAGTGCATTTCCCTTCAAATAAATAAATTTTCTCCAACTCTATCAAAAACAATTTTTAACTAATCTCACTAAATTTTCCATCAACTCTATCTAAAACGTAATCTCTTTCAAAAAATTTAGTAATCCCCTTCTAAAATTTTAGTAATCCTGGAACTTGAACCCAGACCCCAACAAACACAAATTTTCACTAATCTCACTGAATTTCCCTTCATCAACTCTTATCTAAAAAGTAATATCTTCCTAAAATTTTAGTAATCCGTGGAGCTCGAGCTCGAGCCCAAGCCAAACACGATACTTTTTCTTTGCTGATCACAAGGAACTCTCACAAATATCACAAAATATTATATAATATAACAAAATGAACTCATCTAACACACGAACAAATTTTTACTAAGTTTACCTTCAACTCTATCTAAAATTTTAGTTCCCCAAACCCAAAAACTTTGTGGATAAAAAGTCTACTTCAAAACATCTTATCCAGAGGCTAAGAAATAGAATTCAGCGTTACCAAAATGTTATATGGTACAACATAATGCAAACCCTGTAGCAATAGAATCCAGCACATACACTGATAATTAATAATCAACACCAAAATGTTACATTGTACACTATGATGAACAGATATGGACACGCATTGATAATCAATACCAAAATGTCATATTCTACACTATCATGAACAGATAAAGTTGCTAATCTATGAAAACCATTGAACAATTAACACTGGTCTCCCTCAAACTTCCACTAAAATTTTAGCCATTCCTAAGGCAACTCCACTAAAAAACATCTTATCCAAATACTCTAGAAATAGAATCAAACATACTCCTATGTACCATCAGGAAGTGAATCGGCCCACTATTTTCCAAGCAGAGCTTTAATCCACCAGAACCCTTTATCCTTTGGAACTTCAGTCTCTGGATCGTCGTTCTGAGTAGTTTTATGAAGACGACCCACGTCGTACCCTTCTTGTCGAGCATGTTCCAATAGACGATTATAAATTTCTTCGTCTAGCTGTCGCTGCCTGCACAAGACCTGCCCATACAGTAACAAATAATCCTCAGAAAATGTGAGAAATAACAGAGACAAATTACTACTATTTGCATTATGAAAAGGCCATTTTTTAAAATGTGTTTCATTATATCAATTTTGTACTCACTAATTACATCTACGAACAACATCTATCTAATTAGATCCCCTATGTATCTATTTGCTATTCTAAGGAATTAAAATCTACTTTTACTTATTATTCTAAGGAATCAAGATTATTCTAAGGAATCAAGATTACTTGTTATTTTAAGGATTCTAAGGAATCAAAGTAGATGATCGTGTTAAAAACAACATCTACCTCTACTTGCTATTCTAAGGATTCTAAGAATTCTAAGGATTCTAAGAAATCAAAGTAGATGATCCTATCAAAAACATCTATTTCCACAAACAACATCTACTTGCTATTATAAGGGTTCTAAGGAATTAAAGTAGATGATCCTATCAAAAACAACATCTATTTCAACAAACTACCTCTACTTGCTATTCTAAGGATTGCAAGGAATCAAAGTAGATGATCTTGTCAAAAACAAGATTCACCTCCACAAACAACATCTATCTCCACATAGAACATCTTTATCTCCACAAACAACATCTACTTGTTATTCTAAGGAATCAAAGTAGGAATCAAAGTAGATGATTTTGTTTGATGATCTTGTCAAAAACAACATCTATTTCCACAAACTACCTCTACTTGTTATTCTAAGGATTGCAAGGAATCAAAGTAGAAGATCTTGTTTGATGATCTTGTCAAAAACAAGATTCACCTCCACAAACAACATCTATCTCCACATAGAACATTTTTATCTCCACAAACAACATCTATCTCCACATAGAATATCTTTATCTCCACAAACAACATCTACTTGTTATTCTAAGGATTCTAAGGAATCAAAGTAGAAGATTTTGTTTGATGATCTTGTCAAAAACAAGATCTACCTCCACAAACAACATCTATCTAAACGTCGAAACATCTACTAAAAATGAAGACTGGATATTCCAAGTATTGCATCTCAAAAACATATATCTCCACAAACAACATCTCTATCTCTACAAACAACATCTCCACAAGCAACATCTACTTGCTATTCTAAAGATTCTAAAGAATCATGATCTTGTCAAAAACAAGATCTACCTCCACAAACAACATCTATCTAACTAGATCTATTAACATAACAATATCTACTTGTTATTCCACTAACAACATTTATATATTATTTCAAAAAATCAAAAGAATCAACCTAAATACATCCATTAACAACTAACAACGTCTACCTACACTACCTACACTACTATTTCAATAAGAATACACATTTCAATAAAAATACACAGAATTACTAAAGCTCTCATCAACACTTCTATAACCCTTCTTGACTATAGAAAGACGCACACTCTAACTAACTAGTACTTCAATCATTCTTCTATAACACTTCTTGACTATAGAAAGACGCACACTCTAACTAAATAGTACTTTAATCATTCATTCTTTCTTTCTTGACTGTGGAAAGACCAAACTAGATAATCCCTTCTAAAATATATATAAATATATATATACTCATAATATATATATATATAAACAATCTATATATATAGTATCATAGAATATATATTATAATAGAATCAATTAATCAAAATAAATAGATAATTGTGTCACATAATGAAATATGAAATTCAAGGCCATCGATCAAAGTAGATAATTGTGTCACATAGTGAAATATGAAATTCAAGGCATGGCCATTATCCTTATATGGAGTTATTCGAATATGTTTCTTGAAAAATAAATAATGGAGGCGGCCAGTAAAGGGACACATGGGGGAGAATATTGTTACCCATAGGTATTTGAGAGAAGGTTCTCCAATGAGAGCCCACTGGTAATCGTCATCCAGCAGCAGAACCCAGTAATTCCCATAGACTGGAATAATGGGGAGAAAGGGAGGCACAAAAAATTTAACTTTGAATTTGGCTTCATCGCTTTTCGGATCAACTTTGTACGCACTTCCCTCGATGGAGCTTTTCTTCCCGTCCACAAAAGTCTCGTTCAGCACATGCACAGTGCTGTCTTTATTCAGCGAATACGTAGCTCTGGTGTTCGAGCCGTTCTTCGGCTGGAAAAAAGACGGCATCGAAGCGATTTCATACCATACCCCCATGTACCTCTCCAAGTTTAGTCCCTTCACAACCTGCAAATCCTCCTTCCCCATGGTTCGAACCTGCGACCTGGTCAGAAAATTCTAAATCTGCTGGCGCTGCGCCGCGAAGAAGAATATCTAGTTGTAGTGATAATAATTTCAGAGCGGAAGCGTCGGGTGCGGTGAAATAGTTGGGCGAGATGATGAGGAGCGCGGATCTTTGAGGATGACTCCAAGCCTTTGGCGACAACCCGTCCCATCTGAGGCTTTACCAGAAGGTGAAAGACGCGTCTGGATTCTGTGGTTGTGAGCGTTAGATTGCATGTGAAGGAAAATGGAAAGAGATAAGGTGCCACGTGGAACAACTTGGAAGTGGATATGTGGACAACGGAAAAGCTGACACTATGTTTGCCGCTCCAGAAACGACGTGCTTTTTCCAGCTGCGCTGATGAGATGTGTCGAGCACTTAACCAAGAAAGTAATTTCTATGTTTCAGCATAATGGGGTTGAAAGTATGGTTTTCTTCTTAATTAAAACACAGGTAAAAGATTAATGAGCATTAAGGAAAGTTATAATTCATCACTGTATTTGAGGGAAAACTATTTGAAATTATTTACCAGTAAAAAGGGGTAGACTTTCAAGTTTTTTTTTTTTTTAAATGTTTAAGAGAGAATAATTAGGAATAATATTAGGCTTTATTTCAAAATGATAAGACTATATATAATTCACCAACTTTTTGTGAGCTATAAAATTTTAACAATATATTTTGGTCAACAATAAAGTTTTAATGAAGAATTAATGCAGAGAAAGATTTAAAAATTAATTAGATTTTGGTGAACTATAAAATTTTAATGAATAATTAATGTAGATTTTAGTAAACTAAATAGTTTTTTTTTTAAATTAATGCATTGAAAATAATAAAAATGAATATAACAATTATTATAATTTGTGAGGCTTCCTATAATAATTATGATTTGCCCTGGATGCGGGTGTTAATTTTGTTAATGAGCGTGAGAGGACGGGAGCAGTCGGACGGGAGGCCACATGCCATCCCTCACGGCTGCATTGAGTCCACTTGCCCGCAGTAAATTCTCCACAGCATGCTCTTAATGGCGTTTGGTATGAAGGCGATTCTCATTATCGCAGGGGAGGTTCGAGGCAGCCTCGACTACCGCAACAACATCTCGCATAAGATTTGCAAGCCTAGTCATTCAATGCGGCGTTTTGAGTGTTGCAGGAAGGGAACGTTAAAGGCCATGGAGCCGCTAGTCCCCCAGCCGATGAATTCGTGATGTAACTCAGTTCTGGACAGAGCCAGAGAGCGCACCACCACAGGGAAGCACAGTCGTCTGACCTGTTGTCTGTAGCCCGATGAAAGCATTCACATTTCTGTAGCTGGCTCTTGTTTGTCCGCGACGGTGGTTCTGGGCATTCCTCCTGCGACGTGCCCTCAGGTGCTTCAGAGCTCCAATCCAGTTAAAGCTGCAAAAATGCCTAGGTTGAGGCAGAGGATGAGGTGCAGGAGGGGGTCTTCTCGTTCTGCCAGAAGGCATTCTCCTTCTCTTTCTTCTTCCCCGTCTGACACCTCTGCGCATTCTGACAGCCTCCCTTGCCTCCTCCGTGGGCGCTTGCTCCGTTCTGGCTGCAGGTTAGATTCGCCTTCTGGGGATGCGCTGCCTGCTCAGTCGCATACGGCCCTCTTCTCGTTCGATTGTGCTCTCAATAGACCACGAGTTACTGTGGCCATCTCCGTGGTCTTCTTGGAGGAGCCCATGCCGGAGAATCCGTTTGAAGAGCAAGCTCCAGTCGACGGCGCTCATATGGACACGATGCAGCAGGACACGAGGGGTCAGCCTGAGGTTTCCAGGGCGTCTTTGCAGGATGACACAGTTCGCGTTCAGGCCACTGTCACTGAAGCTCCCACTGTTGCCCACCACAATGTTGAATTCTCCCATGCTCAAAGCGAACCAGAAGACTTCGGATGCAGGATCGAGGAGGTTGCTCCTGATGAGTAATCTGATCCTCCTTTCTTGTCTCTTTTGTTTTTTCTCGGCCCTCTCTGAGGGAGTGTTTTGCTGTTTCAATGTTTCTCTCAATTCTGGTCCAATTTTTGTCAAAGACCAGTTTCAGTCTTTACGGCGGTCTAGTCTTGTTATGGTCCAGTGTTATAGCTATGCTCCTAGTTTCAAGTTAATGACTTTCCAGCTCGATCCCCTGCGTGGGATTTTTTCAGTCCTGGGTTGTTCAAGCAGGCGCCCCTTGCAGGGCAGCCAAAATCAAGTCACTGTCAGCTTAAATTGCCTCTCTGTAGGCACAGTTATGGCCTAGGCCAGATGTACTATATTTTTCACTGTTAATAGATTACTCTGACTTAGAAAAAAAAAATTATGGTTTATATTTTTTTATACAGTTTCAAAAAATATTTTAATTATTAAAAATATCATTTTGGTAATTATGATCAAGTTAGACATAGACCAAATCTGGGTACAAGGGAATTTCAACACATATCAATAAAGAAAAACACAACAAAAAACAATAGAAAAACAACAAGAAGAGATGAAAGAATAGATTAAACGACAAAAAGCACATCAAGGAGAATATCAAAGAGCATATCGACAGAGGACAATGCCACAAAATCAAATAGAACAACTATAAGAAGAGATGAAAGAACAAATTGAATGATAAAGAGCACATCAAAAAGAATATTGAAGAGCATATTGATAGAGGATGGCGCAACAATAGACAACATAACTACAACAAGAAAGGTTGAAAGAACAAATTGAACTACAAAGAGCACATCAGAGATAATATGAACCTGCAATTCTTACTGATATGAATATTACACATTGAAAAAATTGTGATAGGATTGATTGATTGATTCAAGTTTAAATGTGTTATGTGTTCCAAGATTCATATGTTGAATTCATATATTAATACAAATACAAATTAAATAGGCATGATATGTAAATGAGAAGGAATTCATCATATATTTTCAGCCGATAACCATACGAATCTAGGAGAACAACCTAATGTTCTTACAGAGGTCAGACAAGTTGAAGAGATGTTGATAGCATGTGCAAGTCCAATTTTGCAGGTTATGCACTAAATAGGTGGAAAATACAAATATAGAGGACACACCATTATTTTTCCACAAGAGGTTAGAAATCTTTCCATGAAGTTTCCTCGACATATTAAAGACTTGGATTTGATAATTGTTGTGCGGAAAAAAGGTGCAAAGGGATCAAGTTATGATTTTACTGTCAGGAAATAAATTGTATTACGTGCATTACAAGATAAGATTCATAATGATCCATATTATCATGGAGTTCAAGTTGATGATAATGCACTTAATGAATGACATTGAATTTGCAATGTTGTAATGGGTTACTGAGATTGATGATGTATTGGATGGATTACAAACACCTTCTTTTGCAGCAAATCCTCCAAATACATGACGATATATTTATATTATTTGATATTAGGAAAATAATCCTAATGTAAAGGAACATAACCATATTGAAAGAATTAAAAGAAAAAAACTTTCTTTGAAACTTTCTTGGGGCTTAAAAATCCATAAGTCACAAGGATTAACTTTGGAGAAAGATACAATTAATATTGGGAAGAAACAGAGATAGGGTATGATGACTTCAGCCTCCCTTTCCAAATGAATGATATGAAAAGATGACAAAAGTAGCAAAAGAAGAGAGGTTGAGATTGATTACAATGTAGAATATTTGTGATTGACTAGTTTCATATTATTTACATGTATCATCATTCGCCCATGGGGCAAAGAATAGACGATCGAAGGGTGTTCTATTAAGGCACTCCATGGTGAAAAGGTTACCGATTCGAAACCTCATGGGAAAAAATAAAACCATGCTAAGGGTTGGTATGGCTCGGGATGAGTGCAATCCCTAGGTGATTTTGATGGCTTAGATGCTTCTGGGTCATGACTACTCAATCTACAGGTTAGGAGTCCCAGTCATCTTAGGACTCACACTACTTAACCAAAAAAAAACATTTCTCATTATTCAACATTATAAATTTTTATTCCTAATTTGTATTTAATCATTGTATTAAAACAAATTTGTATTCCTAATTTCTATTTAATCATTGTATTAAAATAAACATTGTAAATTTGTTTTCATAATTTTTATCAGTGGTTGTATTAAAATTTTCAAATAATATTAGACATATTTAACATATTTAAAATAATCAAATTAAACATATATTCGAAAAAATTTGTGTGGTCGTGCATGGCTGAAACTGACCTAGATCCATCTTAACTCGAGATCTATCAAGCACCAAGGGGGATCAAATCTCTCAAGGTGCAAACATTTCCTCAAAATTTTTATTAAAAATATAGTTACACCTCGAGAGGTTTGATCCCTATTAGTGCTTAATAGATCCAAAGTTAAGATAGAGCTACACTGGTCAAGTGCTTTTAATAAAAATATATTTCATAAAAAAAAAAAAAAAATTAGTAATTTTTTTTTGGTAAAAAAAAGCCATTTTTTATACTTTGATGTAAAGAGAATGTCTATAAATTTGATTCAAATAAAAAACTTCATACTTATATATCAACAGATTAGGTATCTCATAACTTTAAGCTAAGTCCTCATTAAAAAATTTGAAATTTTTTTAATAATAAAATATTCTCATATCTTCAATATTAGATCCAATCCCCTGAATTTTTCATATTCAATTTAAATAAGCATATTTTTCATACATATAAATAGATCCCATCCCTTTGAATTTTTCATATTCAATTAAGTAAACATATTTTTAATAGATATAAGGAGAGATCAATGTAAACTCATTTTAATTTTTAAATTATTATATCACATCAAAAACCAATTAAAAATAAAAAATTTCTAGTGACTAGTGAAATCATATAAAAAAAAATTAGTGACTAGTGAAATCATATAAAAAATTTCTAGTGACTAGTGAAATCATTGATAAATGGGATAAGCATCTCAAAACAATTTTTATTTTTTTTCATAATACATTTCAAGTTGTTAAAATATTAAAAAAATGATAAAAGTTAATAAAATTATAATTTTATTCTAAATTATTATCAACTTAGATTAATCTTAATTTTAGATCTACCAAGCCTTAATTTCTCAGAGATCAAATCTCTTATCATTCTAAATCTTTTTGGACAAGTGGAAGATCTTAGTTAAAATGGAGTTACGCTGATTTAATTTCTCTTTTTAGATAGACTACATTCCACACAAATACCATAGGTCAATACCCTAGGCCATTTTTCTTTTATTATTATTTTATTAGAGTTATTTTTATTTTGTTAATTTTATTTTGACTCAATTAAAATGTTTACATTAATCTTTTATTTAATTTAATTTTTATTTTATTTTTATGTAATTTGACAAAATGTTAAATATTACAATACAACATCTCTACCATACTAAATTGGAGAGCACTTCTCCACGCAATTAATATTATTATTAACATGTAATATGATTAGAAGAAATTTTGTAAATAAGCTTTCATCACATTACAAACATCTTTAGTATACTAAATTAAACTAAAGACGACCTCTATAAAAATCACTGTAATATTATATTTCTATAATAATATAATATAATTTTTTATTTTATATATATATATATATATATTCCTCTTGCAAATTTATACGTGATATTTATGCTCGCGTAAGAAAATAGTATGAAATATTATGACATAAAATAACCTTACTTTAAGAGCTAAATGATGTACCAGGCCAGCATCACAATATAATAATAAAGAGTTCATGAATATTGTTTTGCATGCATCTTATGCAATCCAACACTTTCCTTTATAGTAAGGAATGAAACATCACTTCTATAATTTACGATAGTTTAATCAAATAAAATTAAATATATTAACATTCGTAAATTTTAAAAATATTTAGAATGTTTACACTTCTGAATTAAATAAATTATTATTTATTTTATCTTATTAAAATTATATAAAAAAAAAAATTATGAGTTGAAATTATTAATATTAAAAATATTATAAAAATTAAATAAATTATAATTATAATTTTATATTATTAATTTTATTAATAAAAAAATTAATATAAGTTATATATATATATAAAATAGAATAATACATTTAATAAAAAAAATAATATATATAATTGGAATAAAATTCTTAACTATGAAAAATTAATTATAATTTATCAAAATTCAATTACAATTTATCAAGATTCAATTACAATTTATCAATGAGATATCAATTGGAATTTTTAATTGATGAATATATTTTGTTAAAATAACTTAACTATGAAAATTCAATTACAATTTATCATTGAGATATCAATTGAAATTTTTAATTGATAAATATATTTTGTTAAAATAACTTAATCAATATAATTTATTGGTACCACATGTCCAAAAAACAACTATAACTCATATCATTTCATAACCATAAAATCATAACTTATGAAAATTTAATTACAATTTATCAAGATTCAATTACAATTTATCAAGTGAAAATTTTAATCGATGAATATATTTTGTTAAAATAACTTAATCAATATAATTTATTGGTACCACATGTCCAAAAAACAACTATAACTCATGTCATTTCATAACCATAAAACCATAACTCATTTAATTTCATAGCCATAAAACCATAACTCATTTAATTTCATTGGTACCACATGTCCAAAAAACAACTATAACTCATGTCATTTCGTAACCATAAAACCATAACTCATTTAATTTCATAGCCATAAAACCATAACTCATTTAATTTCATATGAGGTTTATTTATGTGATATTTATTTAATTAAATAAAAATCAAACCAACTAAATTAAAAACAAATTTTCTTCAAATAAATAAATTTTCTCCAACTCTATCGAAAACAATTTTTAACTAATCTCACTGAATTTCCCATCAACTCTATCTAAAACGCAATCTCTTTCAAAAAATTTAGTAATCCCCTTCTAAAATTTTAGTAATCCTGGAACTCGAACCGAGACCCCAACAAACACAAATTTTCACTAATCTCACTGAATTTCCCTTCATCAACTCTTATCTAAAAAGTAATATCTTCCTAAAATTTTAGTAATCCGTGGAGCTCGAGCCCAAGCCAAACACGATACTTTTTCTTTGATGATCACAAGGAACTCTCACAAATATCACAAAATATTATATAATATAACAAAATGAACTCATCTAACACTCACGAACAAATTTTTACTAAGTTTACCTTCAACTCTATCTAAAATTTTAGTTCCCCAAACCCAAAAAACTTTGTGGATAAAAAGTCTACTTCAAAACATCTTATCCAGAGGCTAAGAAATAGAATTCAGCGTTACCAAAATGTTATATGGTACAACATAATGCAAACCCTGTAGCAATAGAATCCAACATATACACTGATAATTAATAATCAACACCAAAATGTTACATTGTACACTATGATGAACAGATATGGACACACATTGATAATCAATACCAAAATGTCATATTCTATACTATCATGAACAGATAAAGTTGCTAATCTATGAAAACCATTGAACAATTAACACAAAAAGTTTTCATTGGTCTCCCTCAAACTTCCACTAAAATTTTAGCCATTCCTAAGGCAACTCCACTAAAAAACATCTTATCCAAATACTCTAGAAATAGAATCAAACATACTCCTATGTACCATCAGGAAGTGAATCGGCCCACTATTTTCCAAGCAGAGCTTTAATCCACCAGAACCCTTTATCCTTTGGAACTTCAGTCTCTGGATCGTCGTTCTGAGTAGTTTTATGAAGACGACCCACGTCGTACCCTTCTTGTCGAGCATGTTCCAATAGACGATTATAAATTTCTTCATCTAGCTGTCGCTGCCTGCACAAGACCTGCCCATACAGTAACAAATAATCCTCATAAAATGTGAGAAATAACAGAGACAAATTACTACTATTTGCATTATGAAAAGGCCATTTTTTAAAATGTGTTTCATTATATCAATTTTGTACTAACTAATTACATCTACGAACAACATCCATCTAATTAGATCCCCTATGTATCTATTTGCTATTCTAAGGAATTAAAATCTACTTTTACCTATTATTCTAAGGAATCAAGATTACTTGTTATTTTAAGCATTCTAAGGAATCAAAGTAGATGATCGTGTTAAAAACAACATCTACCTCTACTTGCTATTCTAAGGATTCTAAGAAATCAAAGTAGATGATCCTGTCAAAAACAACATCTATTTCCACAAACAACATCTACTTGCTATTCTAAGGATTCTAAGGAATTAAAGTAGATGATCCTATCAAAAACAACATCTATTTCAACAAACTACCTCTACTTGCTATTCTAAGGATTGCAAGGAATCAAAGTAGATGATCTTGTTTGATGATCTTGTCAAAAACAAGATTCACCTCCACAAACAACATCTATCTCTACATAGAACATCTTTATCTCCACAAACAACATCTATCTCCACATAGAACATCTTTATCTCCACAAAGAACATCTACTTGTTATTCTAAGGAATCAAAGTAGATGATTTTGTCAAAAACAACATCTATTTCCACAAACTACCTCTACTTGCTATTCTAAGGATTGCAAGGAATCAAAGTAGAAGATCTTGTTTGATGATCTTGTCAAAAACAAGATTCACCTCCACAAACAACATCTATCTCCACATAGAACATCTTTATCTCCACAAACAACATCTCTATCTCCACATAGAACATCTTTATCTCCACAAACAACATCTACTTGTTATTCTAAGGATTCTAAGGAATCAAAGTAGATGATTTAGTTTGATGATCTTGTCAAAAAGAAGATCTACCTCCACAAACAACATCTATCTAAACGTTGAAACATCTACTAAAAATGAAGACTGGATATTCCGAGTATTGCATCTCAAAAACATATATCTCCACAAACAACATCTCTATCTCTACAAACAACACCTCCACAATCAACATCTACTTGCTATTCTAAAGATTCTAAAGAATCATGATCTTGTCAAAAACAAGATCTACCTCCACAAACAACATCTATCTAACTAGATCTATTAACACAACAATATCTACTTGTTATTCCACTAACAAGATTTATATATTATTTCAAAAAATCAAAAGAATCAACATCCATTAACAACTAACGTCTACCTACACTACCTACACTACTATTTCAATCTACACTACCTACACTACTATTTCAATAAGAATACACATTTCGATAAAAATACACAGAATTACTGAAGCTCTCATCAACACTTCTATAACCCTTCTTGACTATAGAAAGACGCACACTCTAACTAACTAGTACTTCAATCATTCTTCTATAACACTTCTTGACTATAGAAAGACGCACACTCTAACTAACTAGTACTTTAATCATTCATTCATTCTTTCTTTCTTGACTGTGGAAAGCCCAAACTAGATAATCCCTTCATAAAATATATAAATATATATAGTATCATAGAATCTATATTATAATAGAATCAATTAATCAAAATAAATAGATAATTGTGTCACATAATGAAATATGAAATTCAAGGCCATAAATCAAAGTAGATAATTGTGTCGAATAGTGAAATATGAAATTCAAGGCATGACCATTATCCTTATATGGAGTTATTCGAATATTTTTCTTGAAAAATAAATAATGGAGGCGGCCAGTAAAGGGACACATGGGGGAGAATATTGTTACCCATAGGGATTTGAGAGAAGGTTCTCCAATGAGAGCCCACTGGTAATCGTCATCCAGCAGCAGAACCCAGTAATTCCCATAGACTGGAATAATGGGGAGAAAGGGAGGCACCGTAAATTTAACTTTGAATTTGGCTTCATCGCTTTTCGGATCAACTTTGTACGCACTTCCCTCGATGGAGCTTTTCTTCCCGTCCACAAAAGTCTCGTTCAGCACATGCACAGTGCTGTCTTTATTCAGCGAATACGTAGCTCTGGTGTTCGCGCCGTTCTTCGGCTGGAAAAACGACGGCATCGAAGCGATTTCATACCATACCCCCATGTACCTCTCCAAGTTTAGTCCCTTCACAACCTGCAAATCCTCCTTCCCCATGGTTCGAACCTGCGACCTGGTCAGAAAATTCTAAATCTGTTGGCGCTGCGCCGCGAAGAAGAATATCTAGTTGTAGTGATAATAATTTCAGAGCGGGAGCGTCGGGTGCGGTGAAATAGTTGGGCGAGATGATGAGGAGCGCGGATCTTTGAGGATGATTCCAAGCCTTTGGCGACAACCCGTCCCATCTGAGACTTTACCAGAAGGTAAAAGACGCGTCTGGATTCTGTGGTTGTGAGCCTTAGATTGCATGTGAAGGAAAATGGAAAGAGATAAGGTGCCACGTGGAACAACTTGGAAGTGGATATGTGGACAACGGAAAAGCTGACACTATGTTTGCCGCTCCAGAAACGACGTGCTTTTTCCAGCTGCGCTGATGAGATGTGTCGAGCGCTTAACAAAAAAGTAATTTCTATGTCTTAACATAATGGGTTTGAAAGTATAGTTTTCTTCTTAATTAAAACACAGGTAAAAGATTAATGAGCATTAAGGAAAGTTATAAGTCATCACTGTATTTAAGGGAAAACTATTTGAAATTATTTACCAGTGAAAAGGGGTAGACTTTCAAGTTTTTTTTTTTTTTTTAAGAGAGAATAATTAGGAATAATGTTAGGCTTTATTTCAAAATGATAAGACTATAAAATTCATTAACTTTTTGTGAGCTATAAAATTTTAACAATATATTTTGGTCAACAATAAAGTTTTAATGAAGAATTAATGCAGAGAAAGATTTAAAAATTAATTAGATTTTGGTGAACTATAAAATGTAGATTTTAGTAAACTAAATAGCTTTTTTTTAAGAATTAATGCATTGAAAATAATAAAAATGAATATAACAATTATTATAATTTGTGAGGCTTCATATAATAATTATGGTTTGTATTGTTTTATACTATTTCAAAAAATATTTTAATTATTAAAAATATCAAAATTATTGTGATTTTGGTAATTAATAAAATTTTAAAAAAGATTAATAATGAAGTATTTATACAATCTTAATATTAAGATTATTCATCACATTTACATATCTCAAACTAAATAATTGGTAAATTATGTTTTAAATTAAAAGTAAAAAAATCATTTTAAAATTATAAATTGACTCATTTTACAATGTGTTATAATTAAAACTATAGTAAAGTAGTATTGTATGGATCTTTGTCACCATATTTCATTAAGCATCCAAAAAAATGCAAAAGCGATTTTTTTGCTTTTGTATAATTTACCAATTCTGATTTTGTGTGATTTTAGTGACATTTCCTTTGATAGTTGTGCAAATCTTTTGATAGTGAAATCTCGAATGAGTTTGCCGTAATAAATGAAGGAAATTTATCAGAATCACTCTTAGGGTATACATTAATTCAAATCAGAGTTGCATTTTCATAAAGGGTGAGTTCTAGAGTAGTGTCAAGTCTCTTCACATATGTTGAAGTAAAATTCAAACTTGGTTCATTCACAATGTAAACCAGTTCTTATGGACGTTCATGGCGTCATATAAGAGGCAATGGGACAACATTTGAAGAAGATAAGATAACACAAAATTATGCTACATGTATGATCCTCAAAGCTCCATAAGCCTTAAGAGATCATATATAACATCCATAACCATTAACTTGTGCTTCACCTCTTCCCATGAAGGGCTCAATTACACTTCTTTGGTAAAGAGAAAGAGAGAAGGGATTCTAGAGAACACAAAAGAACCCTCTCGGGGAGGAAGGAAGGGACCACTCACACTCACTCATTCCTTGTGGTGTAATAAAAAAGTTCTTTCCATTGGTTTGCATAGATATCATTGTTTTCATTCTTTTTATTCAGTGTAATTTTTGTGGTTTCCATTTCTTTCTTTCGATTATATTTTCTATGTTGTAATTATAGTTATGTTATTGGAATAAAACTTGCATCAATTATATGTTGTTAGTGTAACAACATTACACTATAACAAAGTTGTTTTTCTCACCTAAGTGACAAAACAACCAAACACCATGGTTTTGGGATAGTCCAACTACCACATTCACTATGAGGTTTGCTCTTTAACAATATTAATTTTTTTTAAAACTCACAATATCAATGTTAGATAACATTTTTGTAATATTTCTTCTTCCTTTTATTAATAATTTTAATGTCAAGAGGTGACATACATTGAGTGGAGTCATCTATGACTTCAATGGACACCCAACTTCATCTATCATTTTGAGGAATAGGAAAAGTAATAAACAATAAAACCCATAGTATTTTAAGGCATCAAACCTTTAGGGAACTTAACCTCTCAATGAGTACTTATCCTTGGTGACTCCCACATCATGTCTATACTCCCAAAAAGGGTTCAGTCATCTCCTCACAAACTCATTGGACTCTCCAAAGAATCAAGCCTCTAAACGTAAATAGGATCGTCCTAAAGCAAGAAAAAGGGCCTAAAACATCCACAATCCAAATCCCACGATTAGTTTGGAACATTGCACAAGTGAACAAGGATGATTAAAGGTGAATTTATTGGGTTCAAAAGTAAGAAAGGGATTCTTCATCCTTCCACATTGTTTTCTAACTCTCCCTTCTCCTCATCACTGAAGGATGATACCTTGTCAATCATGTCCCACACCACCTTTGGACCTTCTCTTTTGATTCCTTTTCACCCCTTGTGACCCTCTCTCAGATGCCTTCTCCTTTGCCCCTTTCAACTTTTCTCTTTCCCTCCCTTAATTATTCAACCCTCCAACCTATATAATGATGGAAGGAAGTCACTACCTCATATTGTTGTTGTTGTTAATGAGAGAACTTCATGCCCTCAAGCATAGCTTTGAGCAACTCCACCTGGGAGCTAAGGCATATCTAAGGAAATGGCCAATACTCTATTGCATAAATTGGTCATTAGAAATCTCAAATGTATAATTTCTAAAAAACGATGGAGGAGAAAAGGGATGCTTCTAAATTATTGATAGCGGGCATAATGCAAGACACCAAACAAGGGAGGAAGGAAAACAAAGTTTATTTGAAAGGAAAACAAAGTTTCCTTGGAGTACCTTGCCAAAAGCACATCTAATTAGAAAGGTCACAACTCTCTTAGACTTGGTTATTAAAATTGTAAATTTACTAAAGTCGCCTGCAACATTCCTTCCCACTTACTAAAACCAAACATATTAATTCAAGTGGATTTTGCAGCTAATGCATCATTGGCATATTAGTTTCTATGTATTGTGCTTTCTATTTTAATTGATAAATTTGTTAAACAATATACCAACTATGTTTGATTTAGAAGAATAATTTAAACTTACATTGTTTACATGGTTGACTATCATTTTTTATATTCTAATAATTAAATCAGACTTCATAATTTATAATTTAATTTTTTGTTATTATATTTGCCTCCAGACTTTGTATTAGTTTACCTTTGACCAAAAATTTATGTTGTTTATCCAAAGTTTAACATTGAGAATTTGTTTTTGTTATTTAGTATTATTATTTAAATATTTTTATGTGTAATATTATTGGTTGAGGTCTTATTATCAAATTTTTAGTAACTTTTATTTCTATTAGCTACAAATTTTTTGTTTTACCTTTGACCAAAAATTTATGTTGTTTATCCAAAGTTTAACATTGTGTAATATTCCCAATTAGCCATGAGCTAGTTGGAATATTAAATTGTGTTTTGCTGCTTTGTTTTATGAATAAGAGGAAAATGGAGGTCCATAATTCTCCTTAATAATGAATAAATCAATGCCAGTGTGAAAAGGACATATCTTGGCAGCTTAATTGAGCACCCTTACCTGTAAAAAGAAGCTGGAACACCTTGACTGGGTCAACTTTGACCAAATCAACAACGTTGTCATGGAGGAGTGGCCATCAATGAAAGACAACGTAGTTTTAGATGGAGATGCCTTGCATGGAAGTAATGCTATTATTGGATGGGGATTAGGGTTTGGAAGCTCACATCTTATAAAAGGAAGATGATGACAGCCATATTGATTATGTTGATGTATTTGATATTTCTGAATATATGGTCTATTTAGACATATATCTTTCTCTTGTTGTTTAGCTGAGATTGAGTGTTTAACACTTGGTGTTCCTGATCAGGAATCCCACCTATTCCATTGAGAATCTCTTGGAGGAGTCTTGTACTACATTGTCCACTTTCAGGCTTAAAGCCAAGCTTCATTTTTCATTTACAATGCAAATCCTGTTGAGGGTTGAGTTGTTTTGCAGGTTGCAGTAGTGGTGACCATCTTTGGGTCACATCATTACTTATTTTCAGTGGAGGAGGGTTCCTTTCCATTGGGAGGAAAGTAAGGAAGGCCCTTGAGCTTATTTTCATATCTTGGCTTCAGTGCATTGATTCATTTGACCCTACAACGCAGTTTATTTCCAAATCTGTGCTATTTTGTAGGAGGAGTTGTAGGGTGGTTTTGGCACACCATTTGGAGAGAAGGTTTGTTGGTGAAGGGGATCTTCCTTTCATCTAGGAGATATACTGGAGGAGGCTGCATTATTTCTTATATTAGGTCAGCCACACTTTCCAGATCTGTATTTTTCAGTGGATATTCAGTCGTAGGGCTTAGATCCCCATCTTGTACATGGTGTTTTGCTTAAAACCTTTAAGGGGTTCTTCAAAGGAGGTTTTATAGTGCTTAGATCTATATTGGATCTATATTTTGAGGCACATATCAGCCTTAGATATGTTGTATAACCATTTTCTGTAGCAGTGCTTTTTAAACAACATTGTAGCAGCCTTCCAGCTCATTATATATAGTAACAACACCTCTTTTGAGGGATTTTGTCCATTGGAGGCTTGTTCTTTATTGTTGTACATCTTATGACCCATTATTTATGCATATTTTGCTGCTGTTATAATATATGAAAGGTCTCCATATTGGCCTCTTGCTTTCATGTAATGTTTTCACTACTATTTCCATGGTTTTGCGCTATATTCTTGCTTTTCCCATTTGGGAATATTACACATTGGGATTTATTTATTTATTATTATTATTTAAATATATTTATTTTTAATATGATTGGTTGAGGTCTTTTTATCATCTATTTAATAATTTCCATTTTTGTTATTACTAATTTTAGTTTTTAGTTTTATTTAAATTTATGATTTTTTATTTTCTTTCCCTTTTTTATTTAACTTTATGATTTTTATCCTTTTTTTCCTTTTTTATTTAGTGTTATTTTTTTTATTTTTCAAAATTGTGATAGAATTCATTCAATCTCCTCTTCTTCAACAATTCCATACCCTGCAACACCATTTTCGCTTTTTGAACAATTCAACATACCAACACCCATTTTCTACAACCTTCTGCCATAAATAAGGTGCATGCTTTCTAACAAGCAATTTTGTGACAACTCCATAGAAAACAACATCGTAAGTTTGTTTTCTCATCAGATTCTTGGAAAACAGAAATGTTTGTCAGATTCCCTATTCCTAATGCCATGTCCACAATGCCTCGAAACTGGATGCGAGTAAGATGATGCCATTAAGAAAGGAAATAAGGAAGTGGATGAAATATTTAAGTATGTTTCTGAGGGAGCCATGAAAAAGGGGCATCCTTGCATATGCATTCCACTTTCTCCATTAGGCTATGATTACTGGACAAAGTTGTTGAACAGATCTTTCGGAGCTACGAGAGAATCTGACCGTGCTTAAAACATTGCATCTTTAATACTGTCAAGGTTAACAGAGATATCACTCAACCTTGTACTCATTGTTTGGTTCGGAGTGGATGGCTTCTCCAGCTTTATTATGGCGAGGAGAGCAATTACAGACTATGTGGTAGATGGTAAGGGAAATGATAAGCTCTTTGAATCACCTTCCAAATACTACGGTGAGCTCTAATCCGATAACATCTAGCACAAATGACGAAATTTGGATTTGTTCCTGGGATCTCTTACCTTCTCGTCCACATAAATATGGGTGCTAAGCGATAGGTATCCAACACTCACTTCGCATCTAGATTGGTAGAAAAATGGACATGAACGCTGGTTAAGAAGGGGAAATTATGTTAGTTGACGTTTAAGCCTTTAGTTTTGACCATGCTAGGTTTATAATTATTGTGAATTAATAATTATATATTTGGAAAAGCAAAGTTCAGAACTATATTTGGAAAAACAAAGTTAACCAGTTTTAATGTGATTGGTTCATAAGTACAAACATCATCGTTTAATGTGATTTTGATTTGTATTGAAGGTTATACAACCATGTTGAAAGCCACCATGATAACCAGTTTTAATGTGATTGGTTCATAAGTACAAACATCATCGTTTAATGTGATTTTGATTTGTATTGAAGGTTATACAACCATGTTGAAAGCCACCATGATATTTTATTTAATATAATATGTTGGAAATATATATTAATTTTAGTTTATTTTAATTTCCATTGAAAGCCATCGAATAACTCATTTTCCTGTTAGAAAACCTCATGTTACCTACATAAAGTGACTGCAATTAAACATGCCAATAGAAATTTTCTTTGCACTACATTTCTTAGATTTCGTCTTCTTTTAATGAAGGTGTTTTTCATTTAATGTGATTATAAAAAAAAAACCACAGTTTCCAGGGCAATGTGACTGTAATTTAAGATGCTTGTAGGAAGATCCTTTGCAATGTATTTCTAATTTTTAGTTTTGTTTAATGGACATTTTGTTAATTTGACATGATTATGGAAGTATCAGGCGTTGGATTTGTTTTTAATAACTTGAGCACTTGAAGAATCGAAGTAGAGGACTTAAATTTTCCAGATGAAGCCATCAAATAACTCGTTTGACTTAAATATTTTACTGTTAGCCATTATATAAGTCATTTTCCTGTTTAATAACCACAGGTTTCAGTACAATACCACTCTTATTAAATAAGATGCTGGTAGAAGTTCCTCTGCACTCCATTTATGTGTTGGTTTTCTTTAATGGAGGTTTTGTTCGCTTAATGTAATTGTGGAAGTGTCAGGAATGGCATTATCCTAGTATCTACTTGAAGAATCAAAGTAGAAGACTTAAATATTCCACTTAAAGCCATTAAGTTACTCATTTTCATGTTATAAAACCATTGATTTCCTACTTGATGAGGATTATGTAATAGCAGGCACGACATTTGTCCTTAATTTTTTTCAATAAAAGAAGATTCTAAAATCAGCAAACAAGAATTGGACAGAAAGTTCAATTATGTGCACACAGTTGCATGTTGTTCTAAATAAATTTATTTATATGGCCTTGCATGGTTGTCTGATATAACTATTTATTTGTACATGTAACTCATGTAACTCAACTGTGATAACAGTCCTACTTTAACTTGAGGCAGTGTATTCATTTTACTTTCAAACTGTCTAATATTTTTATATGACATTTCTAATTGTAATTTGTAATTATAATTTATTTTGCTAATAATAGCTGCTAAAAATTTGATTCCTAGACTTAAACCTATTACTAATTAAAATTTGTAAAGCTTCACTAAAACTTCAACCTCTCAACAATCCAAACTCCAATTTACCTATATTTAAACTAAGCGGCAAGTACTAGCTACTACCTTAGCACTTGTTATCCTATTCAGTTTTGCTTTTACTAGCTATTAGTTTGTCTTTGACAAAAAAAAAATCTGCTTATCAATAGTTTAACATTAGGAATTCATTTTTTGTTATTTTTTATTATTATTTAAATTTATTTATTTGTAAAGTGATTGGTTGAGGTCTTATTATGGGCTCTTTAGTAACTTCCATTTCCATGAGTTACTAATTCTTTGTTTTTAGTTTTATTTCTTTTTTCCATCATTTCCATTTTCATGAATTATAGCTTTTTCTCCATATTTTCAATTTAATGGCTTTTATATATATATATAACTATAACATAAAAAAAGCATATATATTACAGTGTATATACATTAATACAGACAATATTAATTAATCATATTTCTTATTTATCGGTAATGGCATTTAATATTAGTTGTTTTATTTTTTATGAAATCTTTGTCTTTATTAATTTTTAGTTTAATTAAGTTATATTTAAGTTAAGCGGGAGGTACTAGCTACTATGTTGTAACATCTCCCCATAACAAATTTAAAAAAAAAAAAAAAAGTAAATAAAAATAAATAAATAAATAAAAACATATATTATTTACTTGTTTTTACTATGTTAATATTTTTTTTATTATCGATGTGTTAATCAAACATTATGATGGGAATTTGGTTAAAATATGTTGGGTTTCAAAATTATTGTCATCAATTTTAATATAGAGTTGTTATCTGACCTTAGCTCTTGGTTAACATATGATTGTTCAACTATTGGGTTCCATGTAACCCATGCCTTATGAAGGTTCTAGACTCTCCCTTGCATTGGCCACATGGTGCACTCTCATCCATGGGATTAGCGAAAAATAAACGACTACAAAAATCCTGGGGATCATCAACTGATTAATGGCAGTGGAGGTTTGGGGTTCCATCGACGATTGAGGAGGCCGACAAGAAGATAGAGAGTAACTACCCTCTCCTCCCATGCAACCCAGAAATTCATTCTTCACATTCACGGTTTGCTTCGCTCCTCTCTGTAACACAAGCAGGGGTATTAGTTTATCTTATGATTTGCAGTCTAGTGGCTACCCCCACCACTCCCTGGTCTCTCTTACCTGTCAAACGTTGCATAGATGCACATCTTTCAGCCGAAGGTGTCATGGTATAAAGTTATTCTTGTTGGTTTTACCTTAATCTTGTTTTGTTTTGGTTCCTGCATGCTTGAATGAATTACGATGAGACCCAAACTAGTTTGCATGTGCAAGGAACATGATATTTGAATCCACTAGTGATGGAATACTTACGTGCTCAACGTACTTTCATTCCTCACTCGCTCCTTCAGGTAAGTAGCTCATCTAAGCTACCTACTCTACCCAACTTGGTTAAAGTTGGAAAGAGGCTTTAGTTACTTATTTTTCCTATATTTCGGGTAAATTTAGTTGAGGGTCACTTTTCTTTTTGAATTAATATGGTCTCCTATTACCTCCTTTAACTACAAACCTTTTTCCCCTTGTAGGAGAACCCGCATGCAATTCATTCTTTTAGAGGAGCCAGTCATGCCAAGGGTCTTTCATTGTATTCACCCCGACTTCTAGGTGTGGTTTCCTATGTGGGTTTTTTGCTCCAGAAACGATATTGTTCATGCTTCGGCTTTAAAAGCGCATCTTTTTTTTTTTAAACTAGGAAGGGTTCTCCCCTGAGTTAAATTCTACGGCTTAGTGTAATGTCATTTCTGTAATTTCAAAATGACAATGGCTTTCCACTATGAGGGCTACATTTAAACATTGTAATTATTGATGCTGTTTCTCTTTAAAGTTCTATCTAAGTGACTCGTTTGAACCGAGACCACAACCTCCAGATTAACTGTTCAGTCAGTTAGGTTCTGATTAGAATTTTGCAATGATATTTGGTTTGAGCCACGACTCATAGTTTGTATCTAATTATAATAGCTCTTTTTTTATGTATTTCAAGTTCATGTATTTTAAATATTTATGCTTATTTTGGGTTACAATATTTGTGCACACTACATAATTCCTTGTTTTGGATAGCAAGAGAGTAATTCCCATTTTCTAGGATACTTAGTTCTATTGTTTGATTTTTATTCTGCTTACTCTCAAAGCTGAGGGTTTTTCATCATGCCGACATAAACCTGACCAGAAGGAAAAGAGTGGGATTGTTTGGGTAGTCGTCCCTCAACTCCCTCATAACCAACCTGTCTCTTTTCGCTGAAGGTTCCTTTCACTTGCTATCACTAAGTCTTTTCTTGAATGGTTTTATCATTCTTCTTGCAAAGAATTATTTTGACCCTATGCAATGTTTTCTATCTTTTCATAAATGGGTTCTTCACTTATACAATAATTTTGTGGTTAATCGTGAAATGCATTTAAATTTTATTTTATTAAAAAGCTATGTCTTTCTACTTCCTACAACACCATATACTATTTACCAATTATTTCACATATGCATTCGACTTATACAGAGTTATACAAAAAACTACAACATACATTCATTCTTAAGGCAACAATTGTTAAACCACAATTCATTTAATTCCTCAATAATAGTAAAATAACCGACATTGACATATACTTATCTGCACTGTTTTGGGTTGCCAACCGCAAAATCACTAGGAATCGAATGTTCCTCCCAAACTACGAGAACCAGAATCACTCCTGGTACTCCACCCGAGCCGATTTCATACACATAAATAATTTATTTGCTTCTTCTGATTTCCCTAGACCTCTTAGTCCCAACCATCTCCATTCATAGGTTTTTCAGTGTGTCACACTTGCTAACCAGCTCAAGGATTCAGAACTTGGCATCATACCAACAACCTTTACAGTCTCCTGTCGAGGTTATTCTTTTAGTTTTTTTCCTTCTCTCCCTCCCCTCAAGTCCCTCTTACCCTATTGGTTGTCCTCTTTCCTCACAGATTTTTCTTTCCTGGGAGAGAAGTTGGGCAGGTAACCACCAACCCACAACTGTTTCTTTTAACTATTTCCATGTATGAAATATTTTCTTTCATCCTATCTCCATGACTCGTGGTTGACTTCTTTTCACAAAAAAATTATAATTAATTTCATATTTACAATGCATCATAGCTTATCAAATCAAGACTTTATTCTAGTTTGACTGTAGTAAGGTAAAGTAAAGTACAATAATTTCTAAAAGTTACCCCAATGTTAGAGGGTTATTACATCCCCCCCCCCCCCCTTGAGGGAAATACTGTCCCCGATGTTTTCTTGTGTCTAGAACAAGCTCAGATATGCTTCTTGCATAAATTTTTCATCCTACCAAGTTGCCTCCTCCGAACTAAAGTGCTTCCACAACACTGTTTCTCTCTTATCAAGAATACGCAAGGGTTAGCCAGGAATTCCTTGTCCGATTGGACCTTCAATCACACATCATAATTATTAATTTGAAAATATAATACTTGAACAATTAAAAAAAATATTCCACTACCTGTACATCCTGCCATTGAATAATGTGTCTAAAGTCATGTATGTATTTTTTCAATAGGGAGACATGAAACATGTTATGCACACATATGTTGGTAAGCCACTAGGAAAATCTGAGCAATAATTTGGAATGGACCAGAGAACCGAGGGGCTAATTTAGAACCACCGCTCCATCTTAAGGTACTCTATTTGGGTTTTACCCTCGCATACACATGATCCCCTACTTGATACTCTTGATAGGTCCTTTGTTGGTCAACATAGATTTTTTTTTGGTCCAAAGCTTCCTTCAGGTTATGTCAAACCTTTTTTACTGTAGGTTCCATCTCTTTGAGCATATTAGGCCCTAGTATTAGTTTTCCCTTTGGAATATTCCAATTGCGAGGTGTTCTACATCTCCTCCCATATAATACCTCGAATGGACTCATTCTTAATGATGCATGATAACTATTTTTATATGAAAATTTCACCATATGTAAGCATTCTTCCCACTTTGTGGGTTGCTGCATCACGTACATCCTAAGCATATCTTCCAAAACCTGGTTCACTCGCTCAGTCTTCCCATTCGTTTGCGGATGATAGGCAATATTGAATTATACTTGGGTGCTTAAATCAATAAACAAGTCCTTCCAAAAAGCAGAAGTAAACTTTACGTCTTTGTATGAGATTACCATTTTGGGTATTCTTTGTAACCTAAAAATCTATTTCATAAAAATATTAGTTATTTGTACAACCTTATAGGTTGATTGTACACGTATAAAATGAGTCAACAAGTTTTCACTGTTAATGTTATAACCTATCTTCCTTTTAGGACTATTTTATTTTTTTGCTTTCTTCCATAGGAAATAATACTCAGGGTCCTTCAGTTCAACCTCTCTAATCTGATTGGAGAAGTCAAATGTTATTTTTCTAAAGTAGATCTCATAAATACAATTTAACCTCCTACTTAAATCATCAGGTACCCAATTTTCCTTGCATTTTAAATGTTTTATATAAAATTAAAACTCACTCAAAAACGAAGTCTGTTGTTCTTGATGAGAATTCAAATTTTGTTGATGAAAAAAGTTAGTTAAGTTGTTGTGGTATGTCATGAGTATAAACATTTTACCTAATAAATAATGTCGCCAGACTTTTAGAGCATGAACTACTGTTGTAAGTTACCGGTCATAAGCGGAGTAGCGTTTCTCATGTTCATTAAATTTTTGTGACTCATATGCTACCACTTGACCTTCCTGCATCAGCATGCCTCTTACTCCTGCCTGGCATGCATTCGTTTATACCAAAAATTCTTTATCTAGGTTTGATATCCTAAAATTTGGGGCAGCAGTTAGTAAATTTTTTAGCTAGTCAAAACTATGTTGACACTCCAAGGTCCATTTAAACACCTTCCCCTTTTTATACAATGTTGTCAAGGGGTATGCTACTTTAGAAAATCCTTTGATGAAGCGCCGATAGTACTCGACTAATCCTAGGAAAAAGCAAATATCTGCTACATTCTTGGGGACAGGCCACTCCATTACAATCTTAATATTTTTTGGGTCCATCGCTATGCATTCTTGCATGATAATAGGTCATAAATATTGTATATTATCCTTGTAGAATTCTCATTTTCTGTATTTAGCATACAGTTGGTTCTCTCATAATGTTTGGAGCAGAATTTTCAAATGCTTTTGATGTTCCCCCATGCTCTTAGAATAGATTAAAATATCATCAATAAAGACCAACAAAAAATTGTCAAGATAAGGATGGAATATTCCATTCATAAGGCTCATGTATGTAGTTGTGACATTAGTTATCCCTAAAGGAAAAACTATGAATTCGTAATGCCCATAACGGGTGCTAAACATAGTTTTACATATATCTTCCTCTTTTATTCTAATTTGATGGTACCCAAATCTTAGATCAATTTTCTAAAATACAGTTGCACCCTTGAATTGATCAAATAAGTCGTCAGTTCTTGGTAGCAGATATTTAGTTTTAACATTTAATTTGTTTAATTGTCAATAATCAATACATAGATGTAGGGTGCCATCTTTATTTTTTATGAAGAGTAATGGAGCTCCCCACAGTGAAATAATGGGGAATATATAGTTCTTGTCCAACAATTCATGTAATTGAATCTTTAGCTCTGTGATTTTTGGTATATTCATCCTATAGCATGATCTTAACACTCGGGAAACTCCCATAACTAACTTAATAGTGAAATCTATATTTATCTTGGTTGGAAACCCTGGTATCTCTTCAACAAACAAGTCTGTAAATTCTCGAATTATTGGTAGATCCTCTAAATCAATCATTTTTTCCTTAAACTTAGCATAACCCACCTGAATTTCATATATCTGGAAGCCTTTTCGAATGTATTTCCTAATTCAGACGTAGAAATCGGCCTCAACTAGACAATCCTCTTGATTCCTTGAATCTCAGATCTACCACCTGCTTCATTTAGGTAGCTAACAATCTTTTCCTTACAATTAACAATAGACAAATGAGCTTCCAACCAATCCATTCTGATTAAAACATAATAAGACCCCAAGGGTGAAACATTTAAATCGGCTCTTATAGGTTGATTTTCTAATTCGACCAAATTGTTTTCTACTTTAGCCGTCACTCGCCTCTTAGCTCCTGTGGCTAGTTGAACTATCCATGGGATTTTAAATTTATGAGTTGGTAACTGACACAATTCTACTACCTTAGGGCTTATATAACATAAACTAGCACCAGGGTCTATTAAAACAAAAACAATATTTTTAAACAACTTACCTTCAATTTCAATCATGCTGGCTTGATATTATGCCCGACGATCTTCTAGTGCCGTATCAATTTTCAGTATAATCCTTGGAGGCTTATTGTACGTTGTTTACTGGCTCAAGTCTTCCATGGTAGGGAAAATTTTTAACGTAGTTTGGTCCCCCGTAGCCCCAACATTGTAGAGGGGGTTTCTGTGATTGATTACCTTCATACTTATTGGTTTGTTCCATAGCTTTCGATTCATTCTGTGATCAAAAATTTTGTTGGACCTTTTCTGCAACTTTTCTCTGTTTCCCTTTAGAAGTATTCCTAAAATTAGCAACTTTTCTATGTTTACTATTTTGCATATTCCTTTGTCCCTTCTTGCTTGTCCAACTTGTATTGCTATCCTTTTTTTGTCTAGAGGTGTAGAACCAGATTCAATAATGGGACCTATCAGTGATGTGAATGTTCGTCCAACTCTTCTCCACATGATGTTATTCCTCTTTGTGCATGCACAACAAAAACTATCACTCGTCACTTCACCCAGTCAAGCCAATAGTGTGAAAACTTGGCATTGATACCACCTGTAACATATCCTCTCACACACACATATATATTATTTACTTATTTTTACTATAGTAATACTTTTATTATTGATGTGTTAATCAAATATTATGTTGGGAATTTGGTATGAATATGTTGGGTTTTGAAATGATTGTCATGAAGTTTAATTTAAAGTTGTTATCCAACCTTAGCTCTCGGTTAACATATGATTGTTCAACTATCGGGTTCCATGTAACCCAGGCCTTATGAAGGTTCTAGACTCTCCCATGCATTGTACACATGGTTCACTATCCTCCATAGGATTTACGACAGATCAATGTCTACAACCATCTTTGGTATAACCAAGTGATCAACAAAGGTGGAGGTTTGGGGTTCCATCGATGGATGAGGAGGCCGACAGGAGGATAGAGAGTAACTAATCTCTCCTCTCGCACATCCCAGACCCTCATTCTACTCATTCACGGTTTGCTTTCCTCCTCTCTGCAACACGGGCAGGGGTATTAGTTTATATTATGATTTTCAATCTAGTGGCTACCCCCACCACTCCTAGGTCTCTCTTATCTATCAGGCATTACACAGATGCACATATTTCAGCCAGAAGTATCATGGTATAAATCTATTCTTGTTGGTTTTACCTTAATCTTGTTTTGTTTTGGTTCATGTGTGCTTGAATGAATTACAATGAGTCTCACACTGGTTTGCATGTTCATGGTAACATGATACTTGACTCCACTAATGATGGAATAATTATGTGCTCAGGGTACTTGCATTCCTCACTCGCTTCTTCAGGAAAGTAGCTCGTAGAAGCTACCAACTCTACCCAACTTGGTTAAAGTCGGAAATAGGCTCTTAGTTACTTATTTTCCCTCTATTCTAGGTAATTTAGTTGAAGGTAGATTTTATTTATGAATGAATATGGTCTCCTGTGACCTCCTTTAACTAAAAACATGGTTTCCCTTGTAGGAGAAATCGCATACAGATCATTCTTTCATAGGAGCCAGTCATGCCAAGGGTCTTTCATTGTATTCACCTCGACTTCCAGGTGTGGTTTCCTCTGTGGGTTTTTGGACCCAGAAAAAATATTGTTCATACTTCGGATTTAAAAGCACAGATATATATATTTTTTAATTAGGAAGGGTTTTCCCGTGAGTCGAATTCTAGGGGTCAGTGGAATGTCGTTTCTGTAATTTCAAAATGACAGTGGCTTGCCATTATGAGGGTCACATTTAAACATTGTAATTATTGATGTTGTTTCTCTTTAAAGTTTTGTCTAAGTGACTCGTTTGAACCACGACCATTGCCTCCAGATTAACTATTCAGTCAAGTTAGGTTCTGATTAGAATTTTGCAATGATATTTGGTTTGAGCCACGACTCGAAGTTTGAATATAATTATAATAACTCGGTTTATTTTTTGTATTTCAAGCTCGTGTCTTTTAAATATACAATATGCATATTTGTATGTTTATGCTTATTTCGGGTTGCAATGTTTGTGCATGTTATAGAATTCCTTGTTTTGGAAAACAAGAGGGTAATTCCCATTTTTCGGGATACTCAGTTCTATTGTTTGATTTTTCTTTTGCTTACTCTTAGAGTTGAGGGTTTTTCACCATGCCAACATAAACCCAACCAGAATGACAAGAGCAAGATTTTTTGGGTAGCCATCCCTCAACCCCCTCATAACTAACCTGTCTCTTTTTGTTGGAGGTTCCTTTCACTTGCTATCACAAATTCTTTTCTTGAATGGTTTTGTCATTCTTCTTGCAAATAATTATTTTGACCTCATGAAATGTTTTCGATCTTTTCATAAATGGGTTATTCATTCATTTTTGTATACAATACTTCCATGGTTAATCACGAAATGCATTTAAATTTTATTTTACTAAAAAGCTCTGTCTTGCTAATTCCTACATCACCATATACTGTTTACTAATCATTTCACATATACAATCGACTTATGAAGAGTTATATAAAACACTACAATAGACATGCATTCTTCATGCAACAATTGTTAAACTAGACTTCATTTAATTCCTCAGTAATAGTAAAATAACTGACATTGACATATACTTATATGCACTATTTTGAGCTTCCAACTGCAAAATCACGGGGAATCGAATGTTCCTCCAAACATACGAGAACTGGAATCACTCCTAGTACTCCCCCTGAGTCGATTTCATACACATAAACAGTTTCTTTGCTTCTTCTTATTTCCCTAGACCACCTAGTCCCAACCAGCTCCTGTCATAGGTTTTTCAGTGAGTCCCACTAGCCAACTAGCTCAAGGACTCAGAACTTGGTATCAAACCAACAACCTTTACATTCTCCCGTCTAGGTTCTTCTTTCAATGTTTTTTCCTTCTCTCCCTTGCCTCAGGTCCCTCTTACCCTTTGGTTGTCCTCTTTCCTCAAAGATTTTTTTCTTTCCTCAAAGAGAAGCTGGGTAGATAACCGCCAACCCACAACTGTTTCTTTTAATTGTTTCCATGTATGAAATATTTTTTTTCATCCACAAACCCACAAGTGTTTCTTTTAATTGTTTCCATGTATGAAATGTTTTCTTTCATCTTATCCTCTTGACTCATGGTTGACTTATTTTCACAAAAATTTTATAATTAATTTCGTATTTACAATGCATCATAATTTATCAAATCAAGCAATTTATGAAAGTTACCCCAATGTTATTGGAGTATTACATATAATAGCCCTTGTTTTAATAGTTAAATGGCTTTTAACTTTATTTTAGTAATTAAATCTAAATAAAGAAAAAGGATTCTTATCTCAAAAACATAAAAACTGTATGCAATAATTTAGTATCTAATTTAACTATAATTTTAAAATTAACTTATTATTATTGAACAATACATTTTAAATTTTTATTTAACTTAGATAGCTTTTAGGCAGAACCTTACCATGAGTGTACTGTAAAACCTCCAAGTTGAATATATATATATATATATATATATATATATATATATATATATATATATATATATATATATATAATTTTAAAATTATAAATTACAAAACATATTTAGTTTATTTTAATTATTTATAAATATAAATGTTCAAATTCAATTAAACATATTATTTCACAATTAAAATTTAACAATTTTTATGTTTATTATTATAGGTTTTGTTTTTTTAACAATAGTGCTTAAATAAAAATGTATGAATGATCTAGATTTAATAATTTGAGAATATTATTCATAATATACATAAATTGTATTTCAATTTCAAAACTTATGCATTGTGTTTTCAATCTAGACTTTCTTACATAAATTAAATGGTACATAAATGTTTTGAGAGTTATAAACTTTTATCAACCATTTTTCACTAAATCCATACAAATAAGTTTTTGAATGTATAAATAAATTCAATCCTTACCATCACTAAAATTTTGTAGATTAAACAATTAAAACTAAAAAAAAAAAAAAACCTCAAACCAAATTTAATCAAAATTTATCCTTTAAAAAATACCCAAAATTAAAACTACTTGTTTATTAATTATTTTAATCTATATAGTTACAGTGATTGATTTTTTAATTACGCTGAAAGCGTTCCCTTTATGGGTTTTCCAAATGCGATTTTTCGCTCAGCCAATGAGAGCCCGTTCTCATCGTTCTTACCGCCAGTTAAAATTTGACATTTGTCTGCTCAGCGATAACATACGGGCAAGGCTTAAGGTTTTGGCTTCACTATGTAATTCCCGCCTAAACAAACACTGTCGATCATCAAACCATTAACGATGAAGATCTTAGGAGTAAGCATCGAAGAATGCAAATGATCACGGAAAATCTCACACATGTCCGGAAACTTTAATGCCAGTATGGCGCCCCGGCCTACGTTGTCAAATCCTGTACGACATGGTTTATTAATCTTAAGAGTAAGCATCGAAGAATGCAAATGATCGCGGAAAATCTCACACATGTCCGGAAACTTTAATGCCAGTATGGCGCCCCGGCCTGCGTTGTCAAATCCTGTACGACATGGTTTATTAAAAATGGAAATGTTTGGAATGCCGGTCTGCTTTTCAGGTCATGAGTTTTAACGGCTACCATCTCTACTTTGCCGTGTGAAGGCCTGTGCGCTTCGACCCGGAGTTAGGCATCTTTATTTTGAACTCCGAGTCTACCATCATTTCCGGCTTTAAATTTGCTATTTGATGTGTAATCCCTGCATCTTAATAATTCCCTGAAGCTATTGGAATGGATCTCTCATGTTCAATCCTCGTATAGCGTCATGCTCTGTTTCACATTTAATGTTCACGAGCCTGCTTCCTTTTGAAGTCCTTTGAAGCTCTAGGCGTTAACTTCTGGCGATTCACAACTTGATATCTCTTTCCCTCATCCTTTCCGGGACTTTTGTTTTGGTTTTCCTTTTGGACACTGTTTTGAAATTAAAAATTTCTGTTTCAATTTCTTTAACCTCCGGATACGTTGAACTTTTGTTTTGATTTTCTTTTACACTGTTTTGGAATTGGCAATTTCTGTTTAAATCTCTTTAGCCTCCAGATGCATTGATGCAAATTCTCGTCATCATGACTCTTATTCGATGATAGGATATTGGAAACTCTCCAAAATTTGTCATTCATATTTACGCCGTGTAAACTTACGGTTTATATTTTTGGAGTTCATGTCCAAGTGAACGGGATACTTCAACATGTGCCGCTTACCGCACTGTCTGGATTATTTGGTCATTTTGGTAGTAGCATTCTCCGTGTTGATTCCGAGCAATTGCACAAATGCTGATGGAAATATTAGCACCGCTGGTAATACAAGGCCTTCTGTTGTCAATGTTGCTGCTCTTTTTTACATTCAATTCTATAATTGGAAGAGTTGCAAAGCCGGCTCTAGAATTGGCGGTGAAAGACGTGGACAGCAATGAGACTCTGCTTAACGGGACAAAGCTGAAACTTACTATGGTAGATTCTAATTGCAACGTCTTCGTAGGAACGGCAGAAGGTTTGCAAACTAAACGTTATTTTGCGGCTGACCTTTCCTCTCTTTGTATTTACAAAAAAAGATTTTGACAGCTCTGGATGCCTCTTTGGCTTATAATCCTTGAATAAATGATTAGAGAATCGGTGAATGTTTGAATATTAGGCATTAGGGTCTCTTTACAAAGGGCACAAACTACTATTGCATATTATATTAGACAAGATGTGAGATGCACTATTTCATAAATTTACCTTCAATAAACTTACCAGAAACTTCAGTGTGAGAGGGGGGTACAGCTACAGTTTATTGTCAAATTTAGAGAGACGATGTATGGGGAACTTATCCTGGAGAATTAGTTGGACGCACACAAAGCATTCTGGCATTGGGAATGGATCCGAAATGATTTGAGAACCCTATGAGCGAGGTGGCTGCTGGTACGGCACTGGATTTAGAAACTCAATATCTAATAGAAGTCTGTTGTTTTGGAAACGAATTTCGGCAGAAACTGTGTACGTTTTAAGAGAAACGCATTCGTTCGATGAAGTAACAGTCCTTGTTTCTCCATCAACGCATTCAATTTACAACTGGAAGCTCTACAGCGAATAAATTTTCTTTCTTGCCATTTCTTAGTTGGGCTTGTAGTAATAACATTTATAAAAAAATCCCTACGCATTTGTATAGAAAATCCACCAGAAAATAGGGTGTTATGCTACACCAATAACATATGAAATTGTTATGCTGGGATGTCTTCGTAGGTGTCAAACAGTGCCCATCATGCGGCATTTTGCCATCAAATAAGGATAATATTTATAGCAGAGTAAAAAAGAAATCAGTTCGTCAAATTCCAACTCTGGTGTTGGGTTTCTCCGGTAACCGAATCTCTGTATGTATGTATGGATAGCTGTCAGATGTATGTTGTTTCTTGTCTTTGCAACTGTGAACTGTACAACAAGTACTTTTCTTTCTCACCATCTAACAGTCGGGTCTGCTGGTCGAGTTTGCTCTGATTGTTCTGCTGAGACGTCTTCATGGTTGTCAAGTTTCCTTAGTAACGAGGTTGTAAGATCTGTGTCGGGGCGCCATACTTGGCCGCCACGGTCTGAGCCCACCCCAGCAACGGGTCGTGCACAATCACAACTCTATTCCGATCGAGACTGCATATCAGATCATCGAAAGGCTCCTTGAGATGATGTTCCAAGGCTTCGAAGCGAAGAATAAAATGCACGGGGAAAGGGTGCTCCTTGTTTTCAAGATCTGGCTGCTCTTCTGAGAAAGAGGGCATCGGCAGTTCGTGAAAAACGAATGGGAAAGTTGTGGGGATCCCATCCCCGAACACGATGTGGAGCTTGATTGATATGCACAGAAGTGGTGACAAATAGTACATTTACACCTCGCCCAGCGAGGGCCCTTGAAAGGTGAGGCAAATGATTAAGGTGTCCCTGTGCTGGCAATGGCAGCATCACCACCTGGATTTCATTTCTTCTTGCGAACAAGGTGTCAATAGAATCCATTAATGGCAGACGAAGTCGATTCTGTAATGCAGAACTCGCGGTCGTTCTCGTAGAAAGAACTTTACTTAACTGCGATGTTCTGTAGATGAAATTGATGAAGGGGACAGTATACTACTTATCCGCGTGAAGGGTTTTTATACCTATCATCCATTAACACGTAGGCATTGAAATACCTAATTTGTTATTTTTTTAAATAGTCGAAAAGCTTATCTTAATTTGTGAAAAGAGCATTGCGATAGTTATTACGAGCTGCTATTTTTGGGAATGCACGTTGTATCATTTTTGTTATTTAACGAAAATCATAGCATCGGAAAATTATATTATTTAAAATTATTTGTTGATAATTTATAAAGCTAATATGTTATTTTAAATTTGAAGAAATTTTTAGTAACCAAAAATAGTTTTAAATATACTCTAACTAAATTTTAAATAATTTATACGGAATTTTTTTAATAATTAATTTTATTATTAAAAAAATACCATAACAAATTTAATACAATTTTTTTAATAATTAATTTTATAAAAAAAACTATAACAAATTTAATATTGCAAAATTTTAAGCATAATTATGATCTATGATAACTACTTAAATAATAGTTTTAAAATTATAACAAACTTAATAGTGCAGAATTTTAAGCATAATTATGTTTTTATGATGATCAATTAAATAATAGTTTTAGAATTATTTAAACATATAAATTTTTTTTTTCTTTTTTGGGTAAGTTTAGGTAGTTTCTTCTATTTTTTATTAATATGAGATAATATGTGCTTATTTTTATTTCATTTTATTTATTTGTTTGCTTATTTATTTATTTATTAATCTTTATTTTATTTTATTTCTTTTCATTTATTTATTTTATTCTCATTTTTGTAATTACAAATTTATTTATTTATTTATTTATTTATTTTTACCTATTTTATTTTTTATTTTAATTATATCTTTATTTTATTTTATTTCTTTTTATTTATTTATTTCATTAATTTTTATTCTTATTTTTCTTATTTTTTTATTGGTTTTGAAATCTTTTCTTACCAAAGCATGTAATTATTAAAAATAAAATAAATATATAAATTCAAATTTTAAATATTATTTAATTACTTTTAACATTTAATTTATTCGATAATAATAAAAATAATTGAATATCCTTTGAATAATGCACAGAGCCTATCTCTCTCTTTTATAATGTGCTTGAATATTAATAGAAATCCTCCCCTTGTAAACTGTATTAAAAGGCAATATCCTCTCATTATATTTGATGTTCGAACTTCTTAGACCATAACCCCAAGCAATGACAAGTATACGCCCTCCCGAAAGGCTACATTCCATTGCTATGTTACCAGAGACGGCATGATAGTGAATTCGGTTGGTTTCAGTCCCTGCAGCCCATTTATTCTTCTTCCTCTGTTCCCCTAGGAGGAGTTGGAGAAGATTTAACTCAACATCTACCTGTTTTGCCACCCTTACATCATTGGGAGGTTTCCTTTCAGCGTTCTTTGCACCTCCCGGTGCAATTGCTAGTTTTAGTATTTATACACAGCAACACCCGATTTATTTCTCCGTAATAAAGAATCAGAGCCCTAAATTTATTTTCGATTAAATTTATCAAAAATAAAAATGGAATAAATTTATCAAAAATACAAAATTAATAAAATCTTCGCAAGTCTTGGTATGAACTCTTAATAACTTTCATGTTAGTCAAATTAACCTTTTCAATGAAGAGATACACGAAGGTACTAGTGTTTCATCTGAAGAAAAATAATGCATGACGTATAAATGAAAGAATAAAATAATACATATAGACGAGTGTTTCACAAGTAAATCTGAAGAAAAATAATGCGTAACGTATAAATGAAAGAATAAAATAATGCATAAATATCTTGAATAGTTCAAAAGATATAGTTGTAAGCTATATAAGTGATGTCTGAGTCTATAGTACGGCCCACGGTATGCCAAACCCTCTTCGCTGTTACGTATGTCATAGTTAGTTTTTGTTTTTTTGTTTCTAAATAAAAATATAGTGAAATTTATTATAATTCATTTTTAATGAAAACATGTAAAGGAATTTAATGGGTAAATTTTTGTTCTTTTCTTAAATGTTTTTAAGTTTAGGGTTATTAATTTTCTTTTTTTTAATTTAAAGAAGACATACTTTTAGTTAATGAGAAGTTTTAGGTTCTATTTTCAAATTAAAAAACGGTTTTATTCTGTATAGTATTGAGATAAGGCTAGTATCTTTAATCATTCAGATTGAAATTACATCTAACAACATTAAGTGTATGCTAAGAGTACTTAATCTTAATCTTATAAATTAAATAAAAAATTATTTCAATTGTTTCTTTAAATTGGATTTTAATTTTTTTTAAACTAACATACTTTAAAAAAAGCTAATAGAAATGACTCTTAATTAATAATAATTATGCAGAAAAAGTATAAATTTTAAAATTAAAAAATATCCTTTTTAAAAGGAAAAATAAGAGTGCTTAATTTACAAAAAAATGATAATAATATAAGCATTTAAACCAATGGTTTTTTTATGAGTTTTGATTCTTTACATTTGAACATGAATAAAAAAAAATGATATCTAAAGTTTGATTGTCTCTTTGCTTTAATTGTGAATCTAGAATTAAGAGGTATTAAGATTTGAGAAATTGAAAAATATGTAAATTAACAACTTCAAAGGTTTGAAGTGAACCCGTCATTACAAGTAAACCATTTAAAAAGTTTGAAGTAAACTCATCTCTAATTTGAGTTAGTGAACTGCATTAAGTTGTGCTTTAGACTTGGTTGAATTCATAAGGCAATACTGAAAAGAATAAACACATAGGCATGGAACATAACATACTACAATATGCCTGCCAAAATGTACTACACCTAGGTACACTTAGAAGCCAATATTGAATAAGTTAAACCCACATGCATGTGATATAGCAAGATATGCCCAACAAAATGCACTTCAAATCTACAAGCAAAAACAACAAATAAAATTCATTCATGATGAATGACAAAGACTCCTAGAAATTAAAGGCAATTGCAAATATATACATCCAAGCCAAACAATTAATTAGAAAACAAAACCGCTAATAAATGCACTCATGATTATTCACGAGCAAAGCTTGAGCGCAAGAGAAAGGATTAAACTCTTTCTCATATCACATTCATGTATTTGCAAACCAATTTTCAACAAGAAAAAAAAAATCCCTAATAAATTCACTCATTATTATTCACAAGCAAAGCTTGAGCACAAGAGAAAGGATTAAACTCTTTCTCATATCACATTCATTTATTTGCAAACAAGTTTTCAACAAGAAATTTCAAAATGAGGAAAGGGTTTGTCTTAAAAGGGATAAAATCATTTATTTGCAAACCAATTTTCAACAAGAATTTTTAGAATGAGGAAAGGGCCTGTCTCAAAAGGGATAAGATCATTTGCAGATATAATTCAATAAGTATTCTTGATGGAATTTATTGTCATCTGTGTTTCAGTTGTCATCCCTATTTCACTTGATTTGGATCAATAGAAAATCTATTCGAAATGAGCTAGAAAAATGAATCCTAAGGAATTCATGGTCATGAAAATGAAAATAGCAAATAGGTAAATCATAGAATACTAAGGTTGAAAGAGGGAAAGGCAAGAGAAAATGAAGTCACATCTAATCAAACCAAGACCATCAACCATGCCTCACGTAACACCCACAGCTGGAAAAAATCAAGTGAACTGATACGTATTGCACCTATTTGACATGAGTAATCATTTGATGCATAACCTATTACTATGAAAATTTTCACCTAGGACACGAAGATGTTAGAAGTGACTAGGTTCCAATTCAATTCTTGATGTATGCTAAAGTGATTTAAAATTGGAGTTGACTTACCAAGATTTGAACTTCTCTATATCCTTGAACATCAAGGCCTTCACCACCTGGAGGAATATTCCCATCACCAACTTTACCTTGAGATACTTTGTGTACCAACCCTTAAGCCCCATAATGATCGTAGTCATGGTTGTAATAATAGGATCATTGCATTAGCACTTATTCCAGGGTGTAATATTGTATCTCTTGGCATTATGAAGGTTTACTTCATTAGCATTAACCGCCCCTCCCTCCTCCACCCAATCCCTCTGCAACTCACCACCCATTTCGACAATGTACCTATAAGTTGATGAACCTTAGGACATCATTATTGAACCAAGAGAATATTTTATTCTCCTACCATGATTATGAAATATTTACATAGTAATTTAATGAGGCCATATTTTTTCCTGAAAAATAGTTGAAATTCCGACACAATTTTGACAAAATTCGATAGAAATTTTAGGAAATCTAGGTTACAGTTGTAAATATTCAAGATTTTGGGTGCCTTGGGGATTTTTGATGGTGCTTAATCCATTTCCACCATTGAAAAAATGATTCAAACACTCCTATGGCCAGATTAAAAAAAAAAAAAAAAAGGCCAGATTTCGTTGAAAAATGACTTTCTGGATGAAATTGTGGCCTCAGTAGACAACAACAATATTTACTAGCATAACCACGTTAATAAATTTGTTGATATACACAGATCGATGCCATTTTCCACTTTTAATATTCATGGTGTCGATCAACATATGAAAGGTGGAAAATGGTGTTGATCAAAGTATATCAACCACTTTATCAATGTGGTTGTGCTAGTTGAAGATTCATGTGTGTGGGGAGGATCAATAGACCATGGTTGAATATGGTTAAATATGGTTAAGTTAAGGTTGATGATGGATGACAAAGGTCATCCATGGTTGACTATGTTTAATTATGGTTTATTATGGTTAACTTTGGTTGACCATGGCTAACGAGGTTTAATCATGCTTGTGGTGGTTGACCATGGCTAACAAGGTTTAATCATGCTTGTGGTGGTTGACCATAGAGTGAATATTGACCATGGTTGATTAAGGGAAGATGAAGATTAAACCTTGGTGACATGGTTAACCATGGGTGAAAAGGGTTAACCCTGGTTTACTATGGTTAAATATGATTGACCATGGTAACCATGGTTAACCATTATTGAATTGGTTTAACCATGGTTGACTATGGGCAGCTATAGTTGACCATGGGTGAACATGGTTGACCATATTGTCAACATTTAACTAAAGATGATTATGGTTGACCATGTTGACTATATTTGACCATATTGAAAATGGATGTCCATGGATTATGATGGTGAACATTGAGACCGTGGTTGACTATTGTTGAATCTAGTTCAACCATGGTTGAATATGAGTGAATATTTTTGACTTTGGTTAATTGTGGTTGACTATGGTTAAATATGGTCAAGTTATAATTGATGAGGGTTGAACATGGTTGACTATATTTGTTGAGGCTTCAACAAGATTGAAGATGGTTGACCGTGTTTGAAAATGGTTCATGAAGGATTGATGAGGATTGACCATTGGTGACAATGGTATATCATGGGTGAAAAAGGTTGACCATGGATGACCATGATAACGATGTTCGAACATTCTTAAGTTGGTTTGACCATGATCTAACATGGTTAGACTTCTTATCCATGTTTGACCATTCTCAACATGTTTAACAATGGATGAGCTTGGAAAAGCATGGTTGGGTATGGTCAATTATGGCTAACTTTGGGTGAACATGGTTGACCATGATTGGCAATGTTGAACCATAAAAAATAAGGTTGAGCATGGTGACTATACTTGACAAAGTGGTTTCCCATGGATGTCCATGGATGACTATGGTGGCCATGGTTGAGCACGGTGACCGTGGTTAACCATTATTGGGTTGGTTCAACTATGGTTGACTATGGTTGACTCAAGTTGAACTTGTTGACCATGTTTGACTACGGTGACCATGTTTGTACATGGTTTAGCTTATTTGACTATGGTCAACTTTTTTTGCATATGGGTGAACATGATTGACCATGGTTGTAAATATTCAACTATAAATGACTATTGTTGATTTTGTTGAGCATGGTTGACCATGTCCAACTATGTTGCCCATGGTTGACTATTGATTATAATGTAGACCATGGTTGAGCATGGTTTTCCCATCTTTGCCCTTGGTTTATTGAGCATGGTTGAGCAAGGTTTGATCATGTTCAACATACTTAACCATGATTATCCAACCATGTTGCCCATGGTTGACTGTGGGTGATAATGTAGACCATAGTTGAGCATGGTTTACCCATGTTTTACCTTGGTTCACTATGTTGGCCATGTTGACCATTTCTAAAGCAAGGTTTAACCATGTTTAACATAGTTGGCCATGGTTGATGATGTTCTCTATGTCAACCATATTGAAATTGGTTGATATATGTCAATCCAACATGTTTGACCATATTTGGACATGTTTAACCATGAAGACTATATATATTACCATGTTTGGCCATCACTGACCATTGTGACAATGTGATCATGTTTTGCCATTATGACTTTTGACATTGTGATCATGTTTGACTAGGTTTATTATGGTTGATTATGGTTGACCATGTTGTCTATGCTGGCTATATTTCCTATAGTTGACTATGTGATGATGTTAACTATGGTTGACCATTTAGTTATGGCTAAAAATTGTTACCATGTTTGACCATTGTGACATTGAGATATTATGACTATATTTAACTGTGTTGATTATGGATGACCATGTTTGACAATGAAGACTATGTTTAACCATGTTTGGCCATGGTTGACTATGGGTGACTATTAGGACATCGTCACATTATGGCATCAATTTTTGATTCATCACATTGTGATGTTTAATTTTGTTCACAATGTTGTGACATTGTTATATGTTTGTTATATTGTGAAATTGTTATAAGTTTGCCACATTACAACATTGTTTCCTAATCATCACATTTTAATGTTAATGTTTTTTCATCACATTTCATCAAGGATTTTGGTTCATCACACTGCGACATCAAATTTTCTTCATCACAATGCATAGAGGATTTCAATTTATCACACGTAATGTCAAATTTTGTTCATCACATTGCAAAGTCGGTTTTTGTTAATCACATGGTGACATTGATTTTTGTTTTTCACAATATGAATTTGATTTTTGTTTATCACATGTAACCTATATTTTCGTTTAATGAATTATGATGTTGATTTGTATTTGATGCAATGCCACCACGTGTTGAACCAAATCCGACTTTGCAATATGATGAACAAAGTTTGACATTATATGCGATGAATTGAAATCCTCTATGCATTGTGATGCACACAATTTTATTTCTCTATGTAATGAACCAAAATCCCTGATGGAATGTGATGAACACGCATTAACATTGCAATGCGATGAATAGGAAACAATGTCGTACTGTGACAATCTTATAAAAATTTGTTTGTTTCATTGCAACATTGATATTTGTTTGTCAGATTGCAACATCAATTTTTGTTCATCACATTGCGACGTGAATTTTTTTTTGTCACATGTGATGTCAACTTTTTTTTGTCGAATTGCGACGTCAATTTTTATTTGTTACAATACGATGTGAAATTTTGTTCGCCACACTGTGATGTCGATTTTTTTGTCACATTGTGATGTCGATTTTTGTTTGCCACCATATCATGTCAATTTTTTTTCATCACATTGCAACATTGTTTTTAGTTCATCACAACCAAGTAAATTTTTGTTTAGTACATTAGAATTCCGATTTTTATTTGTTGCACTGCGTCATCGGTATTTTCTCTTTCACATTGTAATGTTGACTTTTGTTTATCTCATTACATCACCATCATTTTCTTATCACATTGCAAGTCAACTTGTATTCATCACTTTGCAACATTTATTATATTTCATCACATTATGACGTTGAATTTTGTTCATCTCATTGCGATGCTAATGTTTGTTCGTCACATTGTGGCATTGGTTTTTGTTCGTCACATTGTGACATTGATTTTTGTTCATCACATTGAAACATTGATTTTTGTTCATCGCATTACAACAATGACTTTTTTTCATCGCATTGGGATGCGGATTTTTTTGTTAACATGGTTGACTATGGTCAAATTTCAATGAAAATGGTTGAATTTTGACGAACATGGTCGTCAACATTTAATGATAGATGAATCATTGTCGACCATGGTTGTCAACGCTTATTGACAGGTGAATATGGTTGACCATGGTTGTCAACGCTTACTGACAAGTGAATATGGTTGACCATTTTTGAGCTAATTTGATTATGGTGGAAATGTAGACTATGTTTGAATGTACTTGAGGTTGTTTTACCATGGTTAAATATGGATAACGATGACTGACTATGGGTGAACACAATTGGCCATGGTTGACAATGTTTAATTATAGATGAATATGGTTGACAATATTAGCTATGGTTGACCATGGCTAACCATTACTAACTTGGTTGACCATGGTTAAACATTGCTGATATTGTTTGACCATGTTGAACTGGTTTTACCATGGTTGAATATTGTAATTCATTTCATGTGACACTAACATTTTTTCTAATAATCACTTTAATTAAATGGGTAGAAAGGGCATAATTGTTATTAAGATATATCTCAATTTTTTATTCATGAATGCTACCACGAGTATTCCAAAATATTCCATGGAGGTTAAATCCCTACTATCCACCTAATAATTATTGACAATTAAATTAAAATTAAAGAAGCCCTATTCCAAAATAGACATGCCCATTGGTGTAAAAAATAAACACACCTATTGGGGTAAAAAATAAACATGCCTATTGACGTAAAAAATAAACATGCTTATCAGTGTAATTCAAGCATGATAAAGGGTTAATTAACAGTAAGGAAAGTTATAATTCATCACTATATTTGAGGGAAAACTATTTGAAATGACTTACCAATAGAAGAGTGTAGACTTTCATATTTATTGGTAATTAATCAGGATGTTTAATAGAAATTAATTAGAAGTAATGTTAGGTTTTATTTCAAAATTATAAGACCAAAAAAAATATGAAATTCATTAAAATTTTGGAAAATTATAAAGTTTTAACGAGGGATTAATGTAGATTTTGGTCAACTATAAAGTTTTCATGAAGAATTAATGTAGATTTTAGTCAACTAAAAAGTTTTCATGAGAAATTAATGTAGTGAAAATATGAAAAAGTATTATAATAATTGTGAAAAATTGACTAACCCTGAATCCTATTTCAACAAATGTAAATAATTCTCCTAGTTGTTAAATTAATTCTTAACAATTTGTTTGCAGTTGTATACGACAAACACTGAATCAATCACACTGCAACCCACAAATAAACTACAGAAGAAAAATAAAGAAGGAAGAAATATATGTACACACACAAATAACATTGTTATTTTTGGATCAATGTCCCTAGAAAAACCCAACTTGGGAAAATCGGTGCAACAACTAATTGTTTTATTATTATGCAGTAGTGAAATATGAGTACAATCTATGGATGCCCAAACTGGAAATCCAAAGAGAGGAAAACTAGCAAAAATATATAGTGAGAACATTTCTCACTCCACAGGCGAATCCGACACTGACCTCAGCTCGAAATAGAGTCGTCCTAACTGCCTCTGCGCAATCTCTACATCACCCTACGCGGTCTTTGCGTCACTTTAGCTTAGAACTATGTCACCTCAAGCTATCTCGTCAACTTTTGTTTGGGAAACTGATTTTCCCGACCTCTGGAACCTCTACCTAGCTTCTGGCACTGAATCTCGACTTCTCCCCAACAAAAAAAAGAAAATTCCTCTAGAGGGCACTACGTTACCTCTGTGCTGCCTCACTATGGAACTTCTGCCTCTCTGAAAATGTACTCGCCGGATGTGGAATGCCTCCTCCGACTTCACTATCTCTGCCCCTCTCTCACTACTTTGATCTCACTGCATCACTTTCGACAACAAAAGACTACTATTATGGAAATTGACTTCCCAGTAAAATCAAATGCTCAAGTGTCTCAAGTGATTTCTCCAAGCCCCATCGAATTATTCTTATAATCCTTCATTGAGAATTCAACGACCAATATTAGATCTTAATCAATGGTTAGGATTAACTAGAAATCGATCCATGTGACTTTCTAGAACATTCACACCATGACTTAATTAATTATGATTTATTAATCAGTTTCCCTAAGTTTAGACTTAGGAAATAATTAAAAAATGACTAATAATCTAATTAATTCATCTTTAGGTGGAATTTCTAGAAACAATTTTTGGGTTTTGGAGATCTCCTGTATTCTAGCCTCTCCAGAAATTTTCAAGGCTAGAAAAAATCTGATGCTATAAAAAATAACACTCCATATTACCGAGGAATGTGTTCTAGTTTTGCAATTGCTGCCACAATACATTGTTGTTGCACCATCTCCTCTCACATTGCTGATGTCTGGCTACTGTTTCCCACCAACCATTGCACAAATTTGATATGCATTGCGTCTGTGACGTTGCTAACCCTGATGAACTGCTGCCAACACTGCATATGCATTATAACTTTGTTTTTGTTGCTAATGCAACATCTGAAACTCCCTCTCATCTGATGTTGCTGCAACTGCAACATCTGCAACTGAGAAACATCCAAAATACTAAACCAACTATGTTCAGTATGGTGCATCTGTCACCCGAGTCCTGAGTGCTACTAGCCTCTGCATTGTCACTAAAGGCTCTGCGCTGTTGTTGACCCTACTTATGCCAACTGCACTGCTGCCAACTCTGCACTTTTCTCCCCAACAAATGATTGCAACTAGTCTCTACAACTATCACCCTGGCATATGACTGCATCAACAACCACTGGTCCATCCTGCGATTGCATATTGTGAGCTCTCGTAAAAAGGTACTGATTCAAGAGGTGGAACTCCTCAACAATCCTTCCCAAATGTATCTCTCTAGGGCTATAAAACCAAGTTGCTCCACCTCACTCCTTGAGGTATGTCTGCAAACATGGTGATGTCTTCCTCCAACCCGGAGGACAACCTATCAATCTCGGTAGAAGTTGCCTGGTGGTCCTTCTTCTCCTCCTTGTCCTTCTTCCCAAGAGGACACTGAGAAATAAAGTGGCCCAACTCGCCACACCTGAAGCATTTGACCTTCGACATGTCCTTCTTCTTCCTACATTCCCCCTATCCCTGACTATGACCCTTCGATGCTACGACCAAATTCTCCTCTTCCTTTACCTCCTTTGATCCACTTTTGTTTCTGCTACCACTGATGGTGCTCTTCATCAGATCTCGCCTCAAATCCTCTTGTTGCAAGTATGCCCACATTCTATCCCATCTTGGCAAGGTTTATATGCCCAAAATACTTTGGAAAAAAACCTGCCACTCCTCAGAGATAGAGTTGAGTGCTACTCGCACTAGCTCTGTAGATTGAGGTGCTGACCCTACAACTTCTAGCTCACCTCCGATCTGTTGAATCCTAGTAAGGAAAGGGTCTATGCGCTCCCCCTTCTGCATCTGAGTGCATCTCAACTTTTCCTCTAAGTACATATTCCGCTTCTTGTAATATCCCCGGTATACCATGGAAAGAGAGTCCCACACATCTTTGGCCATTCCTAGGGTCGCTATGTGTGAAACCACATGATCCCGAACTCCATCAAGGATCAATCTCTTTGCCTTCGCCATATCCTTCTTGTATTACTTTAGCTGATTTGGATCCGTGGGGACAACTACCACGTTATCGATATATGCTTTGAGATCATACTCATCTAGAAGGAAGGAAATCATTTCCTTCCAAATCACATAGTTGGAAGCTCCATCCAACATGTCTTGAACTCGTAGAGCTGTGGCCATATAAAAATATGTCGAGAATCTCCTCTTCCCTTCTGCTTAGTTGTCGCTCAGATCTACGCACTCCCTTCTGGAGTGAGATACTCTTCCCACAAAAATTGTTGATCTGCAAGGGAAATCGAAATCCTTGAGACTAGAAGTTCCCTGAGAAAAATTTTCCCTCAATGTGTGCTCTTCTTCCTCCCGACGCTAGCTTTGCTCTGGAAAACTACCGCAAAAATATTGCATCCAGTTGGAGATATGCTCTGCAAGAAAAAAATAATGGTTTCTCCTTCTTCCTCTGGAATCCCTCGATATGGAGAAATATGATTTCTCTGTCGCTCTCTCAAAGAAATCAAAATTTCCTCAGGAAAAATACCTCTTGGCCAAGATGACTATGTTTCCCTCTGGCGTTTCGAACTGTTGCTCACGTAGAGTAGCGGAAAATCCTCTTTTATTTTCTTTTACTGAGCTCGTCGACTGATCATCTGCGCTCTGATACCATGTGAAGATTCAACTAACCCCGAATCCTATTGGAACAACTCAAAATAATTCTCCTAATTGTTAAATTAATTCTTAACAATTTGTTTGCAGTTTTCTACGACAAACATTGAATTGATCACACTGCAACCTACACAAAATGATTTTCCCAGCCTTTGAAACCTCTGCCAAGCTTCTGGCACTGAATCTCGACTTCTCCCCAGAAAAACATAATTTCCTCTAGAGGGCACTGCGCTGCCTCACTGTGGCACTTCTGCCTCTCTGAAAATGTACTTGCCAGATCTGGAATGCCTCCTCCAAAATCACTATCTTTTCCCCTCTCTCACTGCTTCGATCTCACTGAATCACTTCCGACAACAAAACAGTTTAAATCCTTTTGATAGTGTAATCTCACATGAGTTTGGCACAATAAATGAAGACACTTTGTTAGAGGTGCTCTCATGGTGCACATCAAGTCAAATATGAGTTACATTTCCATTAAGTATGTGTTCTTGGGTAGTGCCAAGTCTCTTTACACACGCAGAAGAAAAATTCAAACTTGGTTCATCCACATTGTAAGTTAGTTCTTATGGAGTTTGAAGACATCTTATAAGATATGTCATAAGGCTTCCTGAACTTCAACCTTGAGGTTCGAAATTTGGTGAATCTAAACTTTTGAGTTTCAACCATTGAACCTCATAGCCACCAAAAACTCATATCTCAAAATTCATAACCTTAGAGTCACAACTCAATTGTGTAATCTATCCTTGTGATTTCCAAGTCCATATGACGAACCTCACCAAAAAATTTGAACTTGAATCAAACCCAATCATTGCAAAACCCAAATTCAAACTCAAACTATGTGCCTTCGTCTATAAGAAGAGGAAATGGGACAACATTTGAAAAAGAGAAAACACAAAATTATGCTACCTGTATGATCCTCAAAGTTCCAAAAGCCTTAAAATATCACTTATAGAATCCATGAGCCTTAAAATGTCACTAAATTCAATATAATTTAGTAAAATTGTTTAATATATAATATTTAAACTTCAAATAATTTAAAATTTACTATTATTTTTCTTTGACAAAATATTTGCCTTTGAACAATTTTTTTCTCTTATCCATAGTTTAATATTGAGAATTCAATTTTTGTTATTTTTTATTATGATTTAAATTTATTTATTTGTAAGGTGGTTGGTTGAGGTCTTGTTATGAGTTTCATATAGTAACTTCCATTTTTCTATTAGTTACTTCTTCTTTTTTTTAGTTTTATTTCCTTTTGTATTTAATTTTTTAATTTTTTTCCTTTTTTCTATTATTTATGTTTTCATGAATTATAGTTTTTTCTCCATATTTTCAATTTAAGATGAAAAATTTTAAAGAAGAAAAAATAATAATAATAAAAAAAATCCAATATATATATTTTTTTACTTTATAATTTAACTTATATTTTTTAGTCCTTTTTTGTCTTTTTCCTATAGTTTTTTTTTCTCTATTTTAAATTCCAATTCCATTAATCATATTTTTTTTTTCTTGTTAAATTTTAATTCGAATTTATTTTTTTCCCTTCACCTTTATCTAATTTTCTTTCCCCATAAGCAACAACTATACAACAAAACTTCTATTTCAATGAATATAATTATATTAGTGAAAAACAATTCTAAAATAAAAAATAAAAAATTAATAAAATTAAAACAAAATTTGAGTGTAATTTTATATCTCATTCTTCATTCTACCCAAATCTTAAATATCTCGTCATTATTGCATGCACTCAAATATCAAAGATTGGGAAGATGACAACTTGTGAAGTTAAAGTTGGCAATGTGATTCGTGCAATTATTGTATTATCATTATTCAACATAGTTTACACATCTCATTCTTCATTCTACCCAAATCTTAAAGATATCTTGTCATTGTTGAGCGCACTCAAATATCAAAGATTTGGAAGATGACAACTTGTGAAGTTAAAGTTGCCAATGTGATTCCTGCAATTATTGTGTTATCATTATTCAACATAGTTGTTATAGTTATCATAACTGGTACAAGTGAAATTAATTTTTATTTTTATTTAGAACTAAATATTTAATATATTCATATTTTTATTTATATCTCTATATTGTATGTTTAAAAAAAATATTTAACATATTCATATTTTCATTTGTATTAATGAAGATTTAGTTATGTCGTAGTGTGGTTATTTACACACGTGGTGTGTTACAAATCATTTTGGTATCATTTTGTCTTTCACAAGCCGACTTCAACCAACTCACTTCTTTTAATATCTCTTTTAATATTACATGAGCTTGTTATGCATTGGGCATTAATATCATTAATTTACATAATATTTATTTGTAAGTATTTGTCTTCAAAGTAGTTTTCTTTATAGAAAATAGTAGCTCTCATTTGAAAGATGATATCGTGGACATTTGAAATTCAATGGGACAAGGTTGGGTTGATTGCAGTTTTTTCCATCGATGTTCTTCTTTATACACTAGTGAAATTATGCTTAATTTTTCAACTAGAAAATGTGTTTTAGTAGCTGGAAATTGTATGGTATAGTAGAGTTTTAATTGCAAAGTTCCAACTATATATTTCCTCAATTATATTTTATCTTTTGCATGTGCTTTCAACTGGAAATCATATTGTTTATGTTATAGATTGTATAGGGCAACATGCTGGAAATTGTATGGGTCTTTTGCAAATTTCATTTTTATGATCTTTATTGTTCTTAGATGTATTATTATGTAAAAGAATGATTATTTTATTGAGTATTGAAGTATTTTATGTTTTTTCTTAAAAAAATTGATATTTCTTTCTTGAAAGCGTTGATATTAGTAAAAGAGCTTCCATTTACATTGATGATTCAACATTGAATTATATTATTTAATAACATCATAGTATTTTCTAACTAATGTGTGTTTGGCCTTTAGACAAGTAAAAGTTTTGGTTTGTAACTCTACCATATTATTTTCGGAAGAACATTACAAAAAACCTCTTTTATACAAGAGAAATTACAAATAATAGTAACAACGATATAGAAACTCTAGAAACAAGTTAACACAAAGTTGTTGTATCTACTTATGAAAAGAATAGTTCAATTTTATTTCTTAATTTTAATGACTTTTCTTTCCTTTAACTAAATCTCATTTCTAATTTAGATTTTTTTAATTAATAATTTTCTTACATTTATTTCATATCATCAAACTTTTTTAAAAATTAACAAATACATGTTTACAATATTAATTATTAATATTATCATTACAAAATGAAATATAAATAATTTTAATTTTTTATTATTTTTAACTTTAATTTAGTTATATTTAAACTAAACAACATATACTAATTACTATATAACACCTTTTCACTATTAAAATTCAACAATTTTATGTTCATTTCTTAAATTTTAACCTTTTACTTTCCAACCTATGAAATATGTTATTATCCAATTTTCTTTTCATTTACTAATAATAAAGAAGCGGCAAACCGAAAGAGAAGCAACTTTATTTTCAACTAAAATGATCAAAAATAAAAATTTGGATATAATATTCACTAAAGTCTTGATATGAAGGCCTAATAATAGTTGTCACGGTAGCGAAGTTTACTACTACCAAAAGATACTTGGAGTGTTTCACAAGCAAAAGCAGAAGAAAACTAATGAAGTATCAAATAAGACAAGATATCTTTGAATAGTTCAAAAGATATAGCTGTTAGTTATACACGTGACCTGTTAGTGTATGGTACGGGATAACAGCCCACCGTTTTCCAAACCGTCTTATTGTTACGTATGGCATAGTTTTTTTTTTGTTTTTCTCTAGGTTTGTTTTTTCCATGTAATAATTATAGTAAGATTTATTATATTTGTTTATTAATTGATTGTGGGAGCATGGTTATATTTATTTATTAATTGATAGTGACAGTATAGTTATATTTTTGTATTATTAATATATTTAAAACATCTGAAATAATTTGTGAGTGGAATGTAAGAGAGTAAATTTTTGCTGATGTTTCTTGCTTTTTGATTTATTAATTTATTTTGTTTTTGAGAAAAAAAACCATAATTCTATTAAAAAATAAAATTATATTTTGTATGTGTTTAATGCATGTATAATAGTCTAGCTACTCGAATTCTGTAAAAACTTTTCAAATTAGGATTATATTTATTGAGTAGTTGTTTATTTGTTTGTTTGTTTTTGTTTTGTTTTGTTTCGTGTTTTTTTTTTTTTTTTTACTTTTTGCCAATTCTAGAATTTGGATTCGCAATTACAATTGTCATTTTTCTCTTTCTAATTTCATTGATCTTTCTTTATCTAAGTCAAAATTCTCACATGAATGTGTTGGCTTCGGCTGCTCCTTGGATGTTGCATATTTCCTCATGTTGTTTTCATGGAGCTTGAATCATTGCTAAATAATTGACTTTTTTGGTGTGACTTTCAGGATCATTCTACTTATTTTCATCCTCCTCCACTTGGGAACCTTGTTGATTATGTTCGTTTGCTTGTTGATGATTCTCATCCATTTCTTCGTCTCCATTTATGAAATAGAGCGGATCTAGAAATTGCCATCCCTTTGCATTTTGCGATATTTTCATTGTCCTTTTTTTCGCTTGAGGGCGTGTATTCTGTAAGTGCCCTGTCTAATGACAAATTGGACACCTGAAATTCATATTTTCAAAATCTAACAATTAAGTCCACCTAAAATTGGTATGAACTAGATGGATGCGATCTAGTAGGTCTTTACTAAGGTCTATCTCAACATAGATCCTGGAAAAAGAAAAAATACATTTTTCCATGATTTCTTAATCCATCTTAAAAAATATCCCAATGTATTTCCAATACCTTCTAAAATCTGGTGGTGACAGAAAGGGATAGGTTGTGTAGTCTCACCCATACCAACATCTTCGTAACCACCATTGTTGTAGCATCAAAAGCTGGAACCATGGGGTTACGAAGAGACCCACCCATCCCCAAAACCATGGTCCCTCGTTTAAAACAAATTTCAGATTTTTTTGATTATTGAACTACACCAAAAAAAAACCCTTCGAACACAGGTAAATATCACATTTATTGGTCCAACTGGCAAAGACACACCAATGTAGATCTTTGGACTTGGACCAAAAACCATTAAACTTGCAGGTAAGAGCTCTAACTTGGAGGTTTGTTAAAAGACCACTTACTTATGTGTTGGGTCCCTATATTACTAGTATAGTCCCTTATTGTTATTAGTGTAACCCCCTTATTGTTATTGTTGTACCCTTGTAACTCCCATATTTTTTTTTTTTTTGTAAATTTAAGCAGAGTTATATTAGTTTTTTTGGATAAAAATACATTGTTCCACAGGAGTCAAAGCGACCTTCCTGAGTTGGCATCGTAGTACATTGCATATGAATGGCGCTGGCCAATAGAATCGCTTCTGGAGACCTTGAGGTGATCTGTCGTGTGGAGCTGGTTGGGTCAACACCGAGGTGGGCGTTATGCGCTGCCTGAGGTGTATGAGCTAACAGTTTTTTGGTGTGGCTTGATTATGCAGAGACGGGTGTGCAGGGATGTGGCGTATCCATAGATTGCTCGATCCTGCTAGCAAAGTTCGTCCCTTGTCGTATCCTGCTTGTGTGCGCTCCTGCAGGGGCTGAGTTTGGCATTTCGTTCTATGGCGTAAACCATCGAGTGCCTTGCTTCCGGGGCCTAAGTTTGTAGATCCGTCTGCTGGGTTTTTTTGCAGATTTCCTTGAGCTCTCCCTTCGCTAGATCGTGCCAAAGGCTGTGATATTCTACCAGCTTGGAATCGACCCCTGCATTTGCTAAGGCATCGGCCATCTTATTTGCCTTTATGCGAACTGCTTAGAGTGTGATCCCCTGCATATCGCAGAGTTGACCTTGGAGATCCTTCAGTATTGCCGATAATCTCCAGCTTGGGGTCACTTTCTGCACTTGCGCTCCCATCTGGAGTTTCTTTATCATCCGTATTATGATCTCCGATTCGCCTTCCACGACCAGAGGTAGAAATCTGTAGCGGCCAGCCAGAGTTAGGCCCTGTATGAGAGCGATTAGTTCAGCAGTGTTGTTGGTATTCACTCCGAGATTGCCATGATATATGAGATGGATTGTGCCTGTGTGATCCCTTATTGCTCCCCCATAGCCAGCTATTCCCGGGTTCTGTTTTGATGCCCCGTCGAAGTTGAGTTTGAATGTGTTAATAGGGGGCAGAGTCCATTTGTCCGGCGTTGTTCCTGTAGAGGCTCGGTTCTTTCCTACAGGGTTGGTCTTGGTTTGAAGATTCAGGATCTGTATGATTCGTGCATCATTTGGTGATTTGTTGCCTTCTATCTGCATTGTGCCCATGGAATTGACCATTTCTGTGATAAGTTTTCTCACTTTCCCTATCAACACGTTTACTTCCATTGTTGAGTTTTTGAATACTCTTGCATTTCGTTCTTTCCAGAGGATCTAGGCTATTGCTCCCGGTATTAAATTCCAGGCGCTGTTGACCAAGGGATTGGAGGAGATGGAAGATCTCCATTTGCTGAGTGAAATTTGGATGGAGTCTTGGTCTCTGTCAGATTGTCTGAAGATCATGGCCATGTCGTCCCAAAGAGAGCAAGCCGTGGGACAGGTAATGAGTATGTGATTGAGAGTTTCTGGATCCTTCTCGCAGAGTATACATCGTGATGGGCCTATGAAGCCTCTTTTTTGAAGATTGTCCCATGTGAGTGCCTTGTTGTGCATGACCAGCCAGGAGAAAAGTGTGATTTTTGGCCATGTTCCTCTGTTCCAAAGGGTTTGCCAATTGTGGTCTGGTTACGGATCCAAGGAGGCAGCCAAGATCTGATATGCTTCTTTGAGGTTGAACATTCCTTTGGGGTTTCTTCCCCATCTCAGGATGTCCTCTTTGTTGGATTTTAGGATTCTTCTCTTGTCCAGGTCTTGAAGAATATGGTCTACATTCATTGGGCCTGCTAGGGTTTGCCATTGTTCTCTGGATAACCATTTTTTCCATGTGGTTGCCTCGCTTGCCGGTTGCCAGTAGTCTGCTACCATAACCTTGCCTGCCTCCTGCATAGCTCTTTTATGAGTGTTCCATTCTGGGTGTTCCAATGGTGGAAGCTGCTGCTAGGCATCTTCCCAGAATAGGGCAGTGTTGCCCTGGTGCACTTCCCAAAAGCTATGTTGCTGAACAATATGTCTATTTTCCCAGGCTTTGTTCCAGATGGGGGATCCTTGAGTGGTGCCTATAAGCCTAATGAGGTCTTTGTCCCTGATTTGGGTTGTATACTTCACTTTCCACAAGGTTCCCCAGAGGGAGTTTGGATTTTCTACCCATCTCCACCAGATTTTTGTTGCTACGGCCTTGCTTAATATCTCTGGGTCTCTGAGGCCTAAACCTCCCTCCATTTTTGGTTTGCAGATGTCTGTCCATTTGATGAGGGCCCATTTTGATTACTTAGAGGCTCCATTCCAAAGGAAAGATCGCTGAATGCTTCAGATGGATTTGTACACCGCCTTAGGGGCTGCAAGTGCTGAAAACATGTAAGCTGGCATGGTTTGTAGGACAGACTTCACCAAGATCAGTCTGCTGGCCATGTTTAAGGCCTGGTAGGTCCAGCTGCTTAACCTGGCTCTCATTTTGCTGAGGAGGGCTTCCCAGTTGGCATATTTGTAGGCATATTCCGAGAGTGGTATGCCAAGGTATTTGGTTGGAAGGGAGTTCTTCTGAATATTCAGAATTCTGCTAAGATTTCTCTACACGGGAATGATGTGTTGAAGAAAAAAAGTTTGGAATTGGTGAGATTAATTTCCATACCTGAGGCCTCCAAGAAAGTCTTTAACACTTTGCTGATGGTTCGAGCTTCCTGCACTGTGGGGGCTCCCATGAGCATTGTGTCATCTACAAATTGCTGATGCGTTACTGTGGATCCTTGGTGAGCCGGTTTGATGCCTTTGAGTTGATTCTGCTATTTTTCCATGGCTAAAGATCTGCCCAACCCTTCTACCATTATGACAAAGAGAAAAGGAGACAGGGGATCTCCTTGCCTTATACCTCTCGACGGAGTGAAGGGTTGAAGGGGCCCGCCATTCATCAGGATTGAGAAGAAAGCTCCTGAGACCAGTTCCATTATCCAGTTTGTCCATTACTGACTAAATCCAAAAGCCTGGAGGATTGCTCTCATATATTGCTAGTTGATTCTGTCAAAGGCCTTTGATAGGTCGAGCTGAATAAGCATCCCTGGAGTCTTGTTTGATTTGAGAGAGTGCAGCACTTCCTGGGTGAGGATTATGTTGTCAGTGATCTGCCTACCTTCGACGTAGCCAGTTTTCTCCTGAGAAATAATTGATGGGAGGACGGATTTCAGTCTGCTAGCCATCAGTTTGGAGAGGATTTGATAAAGGACATTACACAGGGCTATGGGGCGAAACTTGTCCGGGGATTCAGCTTGGTTTGATTTGGGAATTAAGGTGAGGAATGTGGCATTGATGGCAGGTAGCATTTTCTTGGTTCTGTGAAAGTTCCTTACTAGGATGAGAAGGTCATCTTTAATAATGGACCAGCAGGCTTTAAAAAATTCGATTGTGAATCCGTCCGGTCCAGGAGCCTTGTTCGTGGCCATGGTGAAGATTGTTTCTTCAATCTCCTGCTCGGTAAATTCCTTTAAAAGGAGGGAGTTTTGCTCCTCAGTCACTAAGCTGGGAATGGCAGCAGTAATTTCGTTGATGGCATGGGTTCTATCAGGGCTAGGATCGCTGAGAAGAGAGGTGAAATAAGAGTTGAGTTCAAACCCTATGTGCTCCCTTGAATATACTTGATCGCCTTCAGCTTTTTTGAGGGAGAGGATGCGATTACAGGCTCTGTGCTGGATGGTGGACTTGTGAAAGAAACTAGTGTTGCGTTCTCCCTGCTTTAACCATTGCACCCTCGATTTCTGTCTCCATAGCTGCTCTTCCTGTTTTAATCGCTCTTCCCATTGTCTTTGCAAATTCGATTCCTGAGCATTCCTTTCATCATTGTGCCCTTCTTTGATCAATGTTTTCTTAAGAAGCGCCATTTTTTCCTCGAGTTCTTTTTTAGCTTGAAAAATGTCATCGAAGGTGTTTTTGTTCCATCGTCTGAGGTTTGTTTTTATTATTTTGAGCTTTTGCTGGAAAATATACATGATATTGTCGCTTCTTATGGTGGCTTGAGTCCACCAGCTTTGTATGTTTTGCATGAACGTTGGGTGGTCTGTCCAGAAGGCTTCGAATCTGAAAGGTCTGTTGTGGGGCTTTTCCAAATTAGTGAAGTGGATCTGCACTGGCCAGTGATCAGAGCCTCCTATAGGCAGAATGTTGGCCTCCATGTTGATATTTTGCAGCAGGATGGATTCCGATATGAGGAATCGATCGAGCCTTGACGCTATCTGCCTGTTTCCTCCTTTCTTATTATTCCAAGTATGCAGACCATTGACTGTGGGGATGTCTGTGAGTTTGGATTCAGCAATAAAGGTGTTAAATGTTTCCGAGTCCTTATCCAATCTTCGTAAGCCTCCCTTTTTCTCCAAAAGATTGGTGATCATATTGTAGTCTCCGCCTACAATCCAGTGAGTTTCCCCATGGTGTTGTCTGACTTCGTCCAGGTCAATCAGCATCTTCAGCTTTTCCTGGATTCGTTGGGGTCCAGACACATTGGTGATGCAGACCGTTTGCCCGGATTCTAGCATGTTGAAGGTGATCGATAATGAGTTCTTGGTGGATAGAGCATTCTGCAAGATGAATTTGCTTTTGTTCTAGAACGTTATTAACCCTCCTGCTTGCCCGATGGCATCTATGCTTATGCATTGATGACTGTTGGAGAATTTTTTTTTGAGCGTTTCTGTGCTCTTGGGAGAGCATTTGGATTCTTGTAGAAGGACGATGTCTGGGTGCTGCGAGAATAGGCGATTTTTCAGGATCCTCCTTTTGGTGGTGCCGTTAAGCCCCCTTATGTTCCAGGTTGTTATTTTCATTGAGCTGTCTTTGGAGCAGATAGGACCAAGGCCCTGATTTTTCCTTCATTGATTAGACGTCTGCCTAGCTCTTGTATTTGTTGTCTTGTGGATTTGCGCCCTCTTTTCCTGCCTAGACCTTGTGTCTTGTATTGATCCAGATCCAAGTTGGCTTGAAGGCCTGTTTGGTTGCTATTTCCCCATTTCCTTTTGGCTATATTCTGGTTGATGTATTCCAACTGCAAGTATGCCATTTCTATCTTCTCCAAGTGCTCTTGGGGAATGGCATCGACCCCCAGTTTTGACCATTGCTCATTGACCTTTTGGAGGTCAAGATCTCCAAGGATATCCTCCAGAGGATTGCTTGAGGTGGTTGTGGAGGGTTGATCTGGTTGCATTGATGTGCATTGAGGGGTTTGCAGAGAGGTTTGGCTGGTAATATTCGGGAAGGGAGCAGATTCTGGTTTTTGCTGCGGTGCTTGGGCTTGGAATGAATCAGAGGTTGTGCTTGGAGTGTTGGTTGTAATCAAGGGTTTACTGAATAGTGTTGGATCAGGATCAGTGGGGGTCTGAGAGACTTTCGGGTGCTCCGTTAAGTCAAGATTACTCAGAACCTCAAAGCTATTTTTTTGGGTGGAGGCATTATTGGTGGGGGTATTATTGGGGGTGGGTTTCGGAGGCTTTTTGCCTTTCTTCCCTTTGTTCTTTCTTGAGACGGTGGTGAAGCCAGGCATTGGAGTAGCCTTTTGTCCCTGATGGGCCTGAGGCTGTGGTTGATTAGCATAGCAGCTATGACTTAGATGTCCGTGTTGTCGGCATGTTCGGCATCTGAATGGGATATTCTCGTAGTCAATGGTCTGCTTCCAGTGCACTCCTCTATGGATCAACTCCATATGGCCTGGGAGGGGTCCTGAAATGTCCATGTAAACACAAAGTTGGGCGTAGGCTGTGTACTTACCTTGTGATGTGAGATCTGAGGCTTTGATGAAGACTCCCCAGAAGTCTGGTTTCTATGGCCTCCAAGATGCATTTGTTCCCGATAATCCGCAGTCAGAGGGGTGCAAAGCGAATCCCATGCGGGACTTTCTTGAAATATTCTGCTGCAGGTGAAGTTTGGCCTCCGGTACGTTATGTATAATCTGCGGAGTTGTAGAAGTACGGGCCACCTTTGAAAATGCGATCTCTATCGTCCTTGTGAGAAAATATTACTTGTGGAAAAAAACTTCTATATCAGTCGAAGATCGTAGTCTCCTTGGGTCTCCATTTTTGGTTTATCCTGACATAGAGCCTTCTCATTTAGTCGAACCCCATGAATATGCGGATTAGGGCATTCTTTCTCATATGGTCTGCGTATTCATCGATCCATCCCAGGATCTTCAATTGATTAGTTTGGGGTATTTCCTTCGAGATTGGCTTGCATCGGGACGGATCTTGCTCACTATGTCGAGTCTGGAGTGTGCCCCGAGACATAAATCCTTTTGGCACCGATTCGTTGCTATGATCCTCGAGATCGGGAGGCTGGAGGGAGATGGTGGAGGATGTCCGAGGGGATGCGCCAAATATGAAAGGCCTGAAAGTAATGGGGGTCGAACCCCCCCCTTTGTGGTGTTCATTTGACGAATCGGAGTAAGATTTCTTCGACGGATGCCGTCTTGCGTGACACTGGATAGGGTTGGCGGGGACTGCAGGGCGAGAACGAGGGAGCTACATAGTTTCGGCCCTATCGCCCCTTCTTCTCGGAAGCCAGCGCATCCTCGAGGCATAACCTACAGTTCATAAATTAACATTGTAAAAAGTGACTCTCAATTATTTATAAAAGTGGGTCACATAAAGTAGTTAAAAAAAATTGAACTTATTATATTAAGTTTGGAGAAAGTGGGGGATTTATACAACTTCATCATCAACCTTCAACCTATCATGTCACTACTCGAGAATCTATTACAATTTTTCTATCAAAAAATGCATAACTTCTTCATCCGAGAAGTCATTTTGAAAGTCATAACGAGGGCCCTAATTTTTCGACATCTCTCCATTGGAGTAGTTAGTTTTCCACCTTTACGAAACTTAGAATTTTTAAAATAGAAAGTACATGCACGGTTATTTTTAACGACACCAAGTATTTCCAATGGTTATCCTACGTGGTAGACTTAATTAGAGGGTAAAGGGATTTATAGAATATCCTCGGGACTAGAATCTAAACACACCGATGAAGATAAGCATGCTAAATGTGAAAATAAAAAATATCAAGCACGAGGGTTGATAAGAATGTCCATTGTGTTGGACAGTTGGGTTCTAATGCTCCCCCGTGTGTTTCCACGACATGGGAAGATAACGCACCTCTCGTGGATCCTAACTCTCGCGATTTTAGTGGAGACTCAAGGCATGCGGGTTTTGGTCTAACGACAATCGTGATTCCAACAAGTGGTATCGGAAGCGGCACCGGGTGTTAGGGTCCCGTGATTTGGCCGATTGGCGAGCCAAATGACGATGTAACATCAAACTAAAGCTTTGGAGCCCGAGAGACCTAGCCTTCCTGGACTCGAGAGAGGGCTCTCTCTATTATATGCAAAAGATATCGGTGTGTTTGTTTATGGTGTTACGATATTAGGCTAGTTATGAAGTGTAGTTTTTGGTTTTTTTGGTTTTTTAGGTTTGCGAGGGGATAAAAGCGATCAAAAGACTGTATAAAAATGGATAACAAGAAATCGGATCAATTGGGCTATGGGGGTCAAAACGGGTCAAGGAAGCTATGAGATGATGATGAAAGGTTGCTTTCGCTAAGGAGCCGATTTGATTCACGGTAGAAGGGATCTTTGGGCAAAATGGGTTAAATGGACAACAAGTTGGTGAAAGACAAAGGGATTTCAAGAGTGTAACTAGTTGATGGCGGTACATAAACTTATTTTATAGCAAGCCATTAATCATGTTAGAAATGTCAACTATGAGGCTAATTAATACACTTAGAAATCAAACATTCCAGCCATACATAGATGGTATAAGACCCTCTAACTTCGAAATAGCTATCTTGAGACTTTGGGGAAAACACATGAGATAAACTAACAACTCATAAACTACGCCGGAGAATGCCTAAACATAGTCTCTCAAAGTCATTGGGCACTTTGACAAAACAATATTTCATAGTTTTAGGCAAAGGGCTAGAGTCAGGGACTTCAGGCCTCCTTAGAAGTTCCAACAAGAGATGATCAACAAATCGAGTCAAAGAGAAAGTTTTATGGAGTAGGAGACATAGACCGGAAACTTATAGGTAGCGGGGCACACCATACATCCCTACTCAACATGCATACAACTTGTAAATAAAACTAGCAAACATTACATCCTCAGGTTACTAAGATAGCGAGTTAAGAATTCTTTAGCATAACAAAGGAAGAAGAAAACATCAGAAGCTATGAAAATTCAGGAATTTTGAGGTGCCTCCAGTGGGCATATCTCAGAAACTGAAAATCTACCTGTGATATATAGCAACGAGAAGCATGGATTATAAATGAAAACTAGAAGACAAAAAACATAGCAAGAAAAACTATACCATTCTACCATGTCATGGAATCCATCACCAATCCTTCATCACTCCTCAAAAGCATCCAAGAGGCGGTCAAAAATCATAACACAAGTGTATTCATCAAAGCTCATATGACCAATCAGTATTGATTAGCTTCTCTACAAGTTCAGTCCCCTATTTTTTACAATGAATCCTTGTGGGATAAATAGGCTAGAGGAAGGAAAACCTCATGGAGCAACTAGTTATCCCATTGGCCAAGTCAAAATATCTAAACTTGTCCTTGAGGCTTTGCAAAGCCCAAGGCACAAAATATCCCATAAAATATCTAGAAAACTGCTACAAAAACGGAAATTATATTGACTTTACATCATTTTCCCAAGTATAAAAATAGCTAAACGCACATTTGGGAAAAAGCATGATTTTGAGGAGTTCAAAAATTACAAAAATACTTCATATTTATGCACGAAAAAAGGTCCACGACTATTTCGGACGGCAAATGGCAGCCTTCTCACAGTGTCGGAATAGACGCGCTCATGATGGCTTGCCGTTGAAAGCTCTGCGTAGTACGCTTTCCGGAACAACTAAAATCACCTCAATCTGATCTACGAGTCCCCCAAAAGCTGTGCACGTGTGTAGCAAGACCCGAGAAAATAGCAGAATTTGATTGATATGGCAGGCTGAGAATGTGCAAAAAGAGGGCATTTTTCGCCAATTTAGAGGGCGAATGATCTCCGAATGCCCGAAAATCGCTAGGGACACGCTCCTTGGGAATTATCGGCATCCATCGGTATCATCCTCCTCCCTTGAGCAAATCCTCGAACTAAAATAGGCGCAATTATGAAAGGTTTTTTTGACTAAAAGCCCCAAAAATGTAAAAAACAAAAAGGATTCTTAGAAATGGAGGCCCAAAATTGGCATACATGACCACCTCAGAGTCCATAGCAACATGCTACGAAGCTGATGCCAAAATATCAAGGGCTGATATACTTTTCCATTCTTTTCGTGCACATGTTGTTGTTCCTTATCATGGACTCGTTGTCCTTCATCCTCTACTCTATTTGTTGTTCACTTATCATGGACCTGTTTCGTCCTTCATCTATCTGCCTATTGTTGTTCCTTATCATGAGGACACGTTGTCCTTCATCTATCTGCACTGTATCTTTGTTCCTTATCATGGACCTCTTTGTCCTTCATCATCTCGCTAGCTGCTTGTTCCTTATCATGGACACGCATTGTCCTTCATCCTCTATCTCGTACTTTGTTCCTTTTAGAAGCTATTGTTTGATCAATGTAAATTTGTCCCAAAGCTTTGTGCAGCATGTTTGCTTTGAGTATTAGGCCTACTGCTCCCTCAGGTAAATCTTTGCTCTTTTTTTCCTTGTACATGTCCCTCAACAATAAACGAATTATCCATATCGTATTTGCAGCTTGTGAAGTGTTCTTCCCTTTTGAGAAGAAGGAGTGTCTCCTTGAGCGAGCATCTATATCACTAAACATCCTTACGAGAAATTATCATTTGATCCACTTCGTGCCCTGGTGTAACAACATTACCTCCCATAGGACCAATTCATATCGGAGTACTGAGACCTATGCAGGCTTGTCATTCTTCTAAAGGGATTTGCTATCATTTAATTTTCCAATTCATGACTTCGATAATCTTGTATCCACAGAGAAAATTTCCCTCTACGCAAAAATTTTCAAAACAGCGTGCTTCTTGCTTGAGAAAAATGATTCCTCCATCCCCATCAAAGCTCTAATCAAAACCCATGGCAAGACAATTGTGTAATGCTCTACAAAAGATCCTAAAATAGACGCTGCTGTTTTAGTACGCCACTAATAATGTTTCTATTTTTTTGTGGATCTTGTGGATAATTTATGTTTTAGCTTGCACACAAATATATTTTTCTTTTCATCTTAGAATTTCGGTCGATCGATCGATTTCTGCTAGAACCACTACATGATACATAGTATAGTGATGGTTGAGGGGAGCTTCTCTCTCCATGTAATACTGTAAGCACTACCTAATGCACCAATTCTGTGTTTAGGGAAAGCATAGAATACACTAGGCGGACCCTTTGATGAACAAGGGCCATTGCACACATGGCACATGGCTCTCCGTAACATAAACATCATATCGCGGCCAAGGTAAGGTCGTGAAAGACCTTTAGCTTCGAAAAAAGGTACCTTACACTCTGTGCGATGTTGCATTATCTTCCAAATGAATTTCGTCCATGCTTTTCGACACTTTTTGCAAGCAAGCTTCCCATTCTCACTATTGCATGACTTTCATGAAGGTTACAAACTATGGTAGCTTCTTCTTTAGCAAAGTTCTATCATCAGCTTTGAATATTACAAGCATTTGGATGGTAAGATGTTGGCCAATATTGACATTGTGCCTCCCATTCTTCTTTTAGAAGGGTGAAGCATACTTTGGAACCTTGACACACTGTGGCGGCCATTGTTGACAAGTTTGACGACTGCGAAATAGCTTTGGAAGGATTTTAGGTGATTTTTTGATCGGTGCTGCGGAGTGCCACGGGTACCTGCTACAGGGCGCGTCGCGCAGCACGGTGCATTCCTTTGTAAATTTTGTGCACGAGCGCGTCGCGCACCTGTCCCGAGGGAAGTGTCGCGCTAACTTTGTAGTCTATTTTGAAGGCCTTCACAGTGTCTGAATGTGGGTGCGAGATGGCTCATTGGAAAATGGCATGGAAGTCTACTTTCCAGAAAAAAATTAAATTTTTCATTTGGTGTCCATTTGAGCCTTCAAAAAGCTGCATTGTCCCATCAACTTGGTCAAAAATGGTGTATCGTTTGGTGCGAGAAAAAACATAGCGTTGATTGCAGGGCTGCTACTGGATGCCTTCCTTTTGTACGAATTTGGCCCGAGATGGCTCATGGAAAGCTATGGAAGTCTATTTTCCATAGAAACTTGAATTTTTTTCATTTTGAGTCCATTTGAAGAGAAACATGTTCAAAATTTGACTGTCCCATCACTGGGCAAAATGATGAATCCTAGTGCGAGAAAGTTCTCCAAGTGACATCTGTATTTTTCACATTTCATCATAAACCATGATACCACCTGTGTAGAAAATGAAGGAGGTTTTTCTTGTTGAACCTATGAGGAACAAGAGCAACCTCTCACTTTTTGTAAATTTCATCTCTTTTTGGTCAGAAACACTATTTTAAGAAAAATCTGGGTCTTCGGCGGGACACATGATTTGTCTCGCCTATGTGCTATTTTCCCAGAATTTGTCCTTGCACCCTCTTGCTTGTACATGAAGGAGGTGCTATTATTTTACCTAGAATTCTGGGCCCTCAGACTTATTAGTGAAGGAATTCATTCAAACAACAATGTCTTTGTCATCACACTCATCAATTTAGGGTTTGTATTGAGAGGGTTTGGAAGAATCTTGTTTTAAACAAATTGCTTCATCCATTTGCAAGGAAAACAAAATGAATTTGAACATGTTATGAAGGGCCCATATTTGAATAGTGGTGGCAACAAAGGATGCATGCTTCTAAACAATTTTAATAGGACTTGACCTATTTACTTATACGAAATATATAAGAGTTCAAACTGCGTTCCAGCGTGAGCGATTTAGTTGTCGGGTGTCTTTTAATCCCCATCTTCTGACCTTAAACCTTTTTAAGGAAGAAAATGAATTTCTTTTGGAAATGGTGACGAGCATGCCACGTTGGCTTTGAGATCTTTTGCTCTAAAGCTTTGAAACTACATGCCATAACTTTTTGAAATATAATCAACGTCACTTGCACGTGTCATGACACGCTCTGTCTAAACAAAACAAAGATTTGTCGAGGAGGAGGTGAGTTTTTTTTGTAAATTTGACACTGACTCTCCTTTTTTAGAAGCTTTCAGTATCTTACTGTTTGTTCTTACCATTTGTCTCTTGGTTAGTCAAAACACAGAAACCAATCTGCAGCTTTGGCCTTTTTGCTTATGAAAGATGAAAAAAGGAGCCTTTCTTGATACAAATGCACTAATGTTCTTTTCACCTCATCGTCTCAATCAACTCGCGCTTTGATGATTTCAGAACACAGGCTTCTTGTGCCAAAAATCTTTTTGTACTTGATGAGCTTGATATACCTATTTGTAAGAAGCGAAACTAGATCAAAAACATTTTTGCTACGGGTATTATGCGAGAATCTTGCTACATAATGTAAATCTAATTAGATTGACGAGGTTTTTTCCTTGTTGTAGATGCAAGTGCTAGGTCTCTTTGAGCTTTCTTCTTTGGCTTGTGGGTAGAAAAGAAAAAACGAGGGGGGATGATGCATGAGAGTTAGAAAAGTGAAACAGGAAAGCGCTCTTTTATGTTTTCTGCAATGAAGGAGCTCTTCTTCTTGCCCTCATTGCCACTTGCTTTTTCTTTGAGGGAGGCGAAATGTCACCGTTTGTTTTGGTCATCTCATGACAAATTATTTGAAGGATAGTCTCCGCTGACTATAGAATTCGATTTGCCTTTTTGAAAAAACAAAGAACTTTCTTTTACGCCTAGGTGATGACACTGATCTGTCGGCATCCCCTTCAATTTGATCTTGTGGGACAAAGCAGTGCTTATGATTGGAATTTTTACTAATGACATGCCTTTCTAAGTTTAACAATTGATATGAGTTGAAAACTTCAATGACCTCCTTTATCGGACAAACACTACGTTTTCCTTTGAACTGCACTCTGCCAGAACTCTATTCTACGTATGATCATCATTCACTCGGGAAAAACCTGGAGTCTACGCTTTCACTTGTTCGATAAAGGCAACTCGGACTTGCAGCCTTTAAAGTCAATGCGGCAGCGCCCTCTCCTTGTAAATGGAAAGGAGCGCCTAACCCTACTGCTTGTAAATGAAGGTGGTTTTGTGCCATGACAATTTACCCGGTTCGCTGAGACGAGTGGTGTCCTTTTCTTACTTGTGATTTTCATACGGAAGGAGAAAGCTGCAGGGGTCTTGATGAGTGACTTTCATTTTCTTGGCAGACATATCTCGAGCTTATATGATACATTTAGAAGCTCATGTTCCTCTAAAGCGTAGATTCAAGCATTTACTCTGAGATGAGAAACTACTATCTCTGCCTTTGTAGAAACCATAAAACAACGTGAAACACCTAATAGTCGAGGGAAACTTTGAGATTGGGGTTTATGCGGTGCTTGAGATCTAGGGGATGTGAGTGCAGCGCGACTTAGAGCACATGTTGTCGATTTCATTTGCAAAGTGGGAGGTCAGTCCATGGTGAAAGGTTTGTTACTGAGATGCGAGCTTGGCTTTTTGATGATTGCCAAGGGTAAAATGCCTTAAAAGCGCCACTTCTAACATAGGGAGACTTTTGAGCTCGATGTGGATTTGCCTTTTAAAGTGATACGTGAGGCGGTACAGTAGAGAGGCTGAAGCTAGATAGGATAGTGGTAATGAGGTTTTGATTTTGACGGTGGATTGAAAAAGTAGAAGGGCAAAAAAGGAAACTTTTAGGAGGGTTTTCTAGATGACATATTGACATAAGGAAAACAGATTTCTAGAAAACTCATTGCTATGCATCTATAGTCATCACTAACATGTCAACATACGTGGCTAACGGTGGCTCCCATTTGGGGAGGGTAGCTCCTCGATCGAGAGGTGTCCGAATTTAGATGTTTGGCTTATGAAGACCAGGTACGCCTTATCCATTGGCGCAAAATTTACCCTTCTCTTGATGTTATTTCGAAAGCAGTGACGTACATGGTTAACATCAATGATACTTCTACCTACCCCACTATCTTTCCTAACACATTTTTTCTTCTCTTTAGAAGCGCATTTGAGCTGGCAGCCTTTTGACAAAGTATATTTTTTCTTTTTGCAAAATGAACCTATCTATTTCTACTGCTTATATACACGGGAGTTCGATTAAGTGATGAACTCCTTCATTACTCTACCTATGCTAGATCAAGCTGTCAAGATTAAGCGGTTTGACAGATTTCATTCTCTAATCTACAACATGAAATTTAAAAATGATCGAATCGAGGATTAGGCGGTCTGATTTGTCATGCATTGCTGGCATAAAATACAAGCTACACAAATGTTATTTTGCAACAAAAGAAACTAGACAAGCGGGGCTAAGATGTACAATGTGTTTTTCATCCCTCGCTATCTCTCTTTAGTTTACTGTTTTTAAGCATGTGGAACTGTGAATCTCTCCCTAATCTAAGCTACGTCGATCCCAAAGTCAATCTTACACAATGTTGACTATCTTTGCACTCACTAACTTATCAGCAAATAAATTTAAACATGCTCAGCGTATGAGTTAGGCTGGAATAGCTTAACAAGACATGTGAAAGATTACTAGTAGCGGCATTTAGACTTGCTCGCTTTACGAGAGGACTATTTTGGAACATGGGGTTTTACTCTTGCTTTTTAGAAAGCGCCCTCTTTTTCTACTTTTTCTTCAAACAAACTATAAAGTAGAAAAAGGTGCTCACTGAAGACCGAGCTTATTTTCTACGAGTTTGTTTATCTATCCTATCTTATAACATACACTTGGTGAACTCTTCTTTCCAATTACAACCCAGATCAAGTAGATGATCACATGGGGGATTACGGGTTTAGTTTTTCATGATGCGAGAAATAATGAAAAAGGCCACTCCCATTTGGTTTGTTTTACGGGACGGTAATGCTTAAGTTTTTTCTCATTCTAGGTAGCAACTTTTTCATGATAAAACCCACTACTCCTTTAGACTTCTCAAGGAAAACAACAAATGGATCTTGGAATAATACCTGATCTAAAGGATTTGATATATAGACTTCATTTAGGACTACTCTTTCTTCCACTTGACTAGATTTGGGACTCTCCTGGTAAAGCAACCCTTCCCTTTGCTCATGATCACTTGAACTATCCTTTGGACTCATCATATATTGCAGATGTAGTTCTCTTGCCAAGGCGAGTAGTGATTACTGCTTAGAGTGAAATTGGAAAGTCATGTGAAGGTCATCAGGGTTGATGAGCGAGAGGATACATTTGACGATGAAAAGAAAGAATTATCTTGAAAGGACAGTGAGACAATTCTCATGTGTTTATCGTACCTCTTTTTCTTCATACGCAATTTGTAACTAAATGGAAGCTTGGTGGCTGCAAAATGCAGGGGTTAAGGAAGGTCTGTGTCCAAATGACTTCCTCAACCATTTCGAGGAAAAAGGCTATCTACATTTACAACATGCTCAAGAATTTTCACCATCTTCCTCAACCTCATCATCAAGGCTAGAAAAAGCTGGCTTGATTTCCAATTATGTGAGTGTTATCTGCGATGGGCTCCCGAAGTGAAGTAGAGTAAAGAGTCCCAAAGACTCTTCACTTACTTGAACTTCCAAGGCTCTCCTTATCGGTGTCATAGATGACACAGTAATGGCTACTTACTTTTCTCAAGTTCATGAAGGCGAGCTTCCTCACCTCGACCATCGGCCCAGATCTTACGCAAAGTTAGTTTCGTTTTGAAGTCATAATCATAAACATATTGATCAAACATTGAGAGAATCATTAACATAAGTAATGTACACCAGCCATGTATATTGGACAATCGAGGATTGATTTTCTTCAACTTGGATTTACAAATATTTTTTCTGATTTATGATGCATCTGCGGGGTTTAAAGGAGAAAAATCAGCATAAGTTTTGGTTACGAGTTGAAGAAATTTTAGGTACTGCACATGTTTATTATTTTGATCTATTTTCTGTTCGAGTTAAGGGAGAAGGTATTTTTCTGTTTTCTCTGGATGGGGGCAACAATTTCTTTCCATCTTTTGTGAGCTGAAGTTGATCTTGTGAGCTGAATGTCCTCTTGTATTTTATATGAAGAAGAGCGGATGGATTGTTATCTGTTTCAACCTTTTCCACGAGTTCTTGTGAGATCTCTCTTATTTCTTGATGGATTTCATGCTAGGATCAACTCTTCTTGGTCATCTTGATTGTAGTTAGCATTGGCGTAAAATTGCAAAAATTTATGGACCTGCCCTCTAAAAACTCCTCGGGAATGCCAATTTCAGTATTCTTCTTCAATGCTTACACAAGGTGTTGTATAAGGTTTTGAGTGATCACAACAATTTTCAATAATGATAGAGATGGACAATGCCCCTATATAGTGTTTACAAAATACTTTGGCTGGAAATCCTTTAAAGAAAACAAAGTGCTTGAGGTTCTAGATTTTTCATACCATTCTCTTGCCTCTTCTTCTAATGTACCCATGAACATTTTCATAGCAGGCGATCCTCATGCTTACATTCAACGCTTTAAGATTCCATACATGCTTATGAAATTTGATGAGGTGCAAAAATGGGTTGTCGAGTATTTTCATTTTGAAAGATAGGTAGGTCTTCGAACCAATTTTACATGCTGTGAGCATTTTGTGTGGGAAACCCAGGGATATGTTCTCTCCTTGACACGGGAGCATATCTCCTTTGTGTCCTCGAGTGTTGAGCCATGTCTTCCTCCATCGGGATGATTGGGTTTACTTGCACATTCCTAGGAGTCTTTATAAGGACTAGTAGGGAAAAAGACCCTCTTTGGAGGCTAGTGGTAGCTAAACGGGTAGAACTTGTTTGTTTTTTGAAAAGATTTAGCTATGGTCCACACGGTAGCTTTAATGCGGGAATGTTTTTTGGATTTTACGAGTTTTAAGTGCGTACTATGGTTTGTTAAAGTATCCTAGACTTGTTTCAACACTTTGCTAGGGTGATGAGAACAAAAAGAGTTTACTCTAAATGGGTCTATGGGCTGCTTGATTGTTTAAGGTATCTAAAGGACTAAAAATTCTACAAGAGTTTGCTAGACTATCATGTACTCAGTGTCCCACCATCTCCCGCTATCTTAGTAAGCGATGGGATAGATCTATCGGATAGTAGCCTAGAGTTTTGAAAAATAATAAGGCTTACTAGAAAGTTAGGTGGAGTACGCCTGGAGGTGGAATGTGCTATTGTTTTGAGTGTATATAGTGTATGGATCCACCACAGTGTAATGTCAAAATCCAATCTAAAGAGTGTTTTTGTGGTTTTTCCGAGTTTTATCGTGCGACCTAGGATGTAAGAGTGTTATGAACCCGATTCATCACTTTGCTAAGATGGTGAAAGCAGAGAGTTTACTCTGAATGATTCTACAAAGCTGATGGTCTAAGTTAAATGTTAAAGGACTAAAGAGTCTACAAAACTTTGCTAGACGCGTCATGTACTCAATAGGTCCCATAGTGATCGCCATTATGTTAGGGTCCCGGAAATGCATTTGGCCGATTGGCGAGCCAAATGACGATGTAACATCAAACCAAGCTTTGGAGCAAGAGGACCTAGCCTTCCGTGGACCTGAGAGAGGCATACTCTTTATTATATGCAAAAGATATCGGTGTTTTTCTTACTGGTGATGTACGATATTGAGCTAGTTATGAAGTGAGTTTTTGGTTTTTTTTGGTTTTTTTAAGTTTGCGAGGATAAGCAGATCAAAGATATAAAAATGGATAACAGAGAAATCGAGAATCAATTGGGCTATAGGGGATTCAAACAGGTCCAAGGAAGCTATGAGATGATGATGAAAGGTTGTTTGTGGTGCCGATTTGATTCACGGTAGAAGGGATCTTTGGGCAAAATGGGTTAAATATGTACAACAAGTTGGTGAAAGACAAAGGGATTTCATAAGTGTAACTAGTTGATAGTAGACATAAACATTTTATCAGCAAGCCATTAATCATGTTAAATGTAACTATGAGACTAACGTAATACATAGAAATCAAACATTCCCGACACATACATAGAGGTATAAGACCCTCTAACTTCGGAAATGGCATATTAGACTTTCGGAGGAAAACACATGAGACAAACTAACAACTCATAAAGCTACGCCGGAAGCAGCCTAAGACACATAGTGCTTTAAGTCATTGGGAACTTTGGCAAACAAGATTTCATAGTTTTAGGCAAAGGGCTAGATCGGGACTAGGCCTCCTTGGTTCAACAAGATGATCAACAAATCGAGTCAAAGAGAAATTTTTATGGGACCAGAACTATGGACAACTTATAGGTAGGCAGGGGCACACCATACATCCTACTCAACATGCATACAACTTGTAAATAAAAATAGCAAACATTATCCTTAGGTTACTAAAAGGAAAGCGAGTTAAGAATTCTTTAGCATAACATAAGGAAGAAGAAACATCAAGCTATGAAGATTCGGGGAATTTTTGAGGTGCACTCCATGGGCATATCTCAAAACTAATCTCTACCCGATATATAGTAGCAAGAAGCATGGATTATAAATGAAAACTAGAAGACAAAAAAACTATAGCAAGAAAAACTATACCATTCTACCATGATCATGAATCCATCACCAATCCCTTCATCACTCACTCAAAAAGCATCCAGAGAGCGGTCAAAAATCATAACACAAGTCTATTCATCAAATCTCATATGACCAATGTATTAATTCTTCTCTCCAAGTTCGGCACTTTGTTTTTACAATGAATCCGTGATGGGATAAGTAGGCTAGAAGGGAAGGAAAACCTCATGGAGCAACTAGCTATCCCATTGGCCCAAGTCAAAATATCTAAACTTGTCCTCGAGAGCTTTCATAAGCCCAAGGCACAAAATATCCCATAAAATATCTAAAAGCGCACAAAAAGCCAGAAGTATATTGACTTTACATTATTTCCCAAGTCATACAAAATAATGACTAAACGCAACATATTTGGGAAGAAAGCAGATTTTGAGGTTCAAGAAATTACAAAAATACTTCATATTTATGCACGAAAAAGGTCCCACCGACTTGCTGGGAGGCAAATGGCAGCCTTCCCGGTGTCGGAATGAGGGCTCATGATGGCCGTTGGAAAAGCTCTACTGTGTGCGCTTTCCGGCACAACTAAAATCACCTCAATCTGTTCTGGAAGTCCCCCAAGCGCCACCAGCTGTGGAAAAACCGGAAAATAGCGGTGCTAACGCGATAGGCGGGCGCGAATGTGCAAAAAGAGGGCATTTATCGCCAATTTGAGGGCGAATAATCTCTCGGAATGACCACTGAAAATCGCTTAGGGGGACCTGCTCATAGAATTACCTGGCATCACATCGGTATCATCCTCCTCACCTTGACAAATCCCTCGAACTAAAATGAGACAATGTATGAGTTTGACTAAAAACCCAAAAAATGCCAAAAAACAAAAAAGTTGCCGAAAATAGGCACACAAAATTGGCATGCACGACCCTCAAGGGTCCCATAGCAACTATCGCTCTGAAAGTCGATGCCAAAATATCAGAGGCTGATCATGCTTTTCCCTTATTTTTCGTCGTCTTTCACTGCGTTTACTTATCATCGACCTAACATCGTCCTTCATCCTCTAACATCTCGTGTCGTTCCTTATCATGGACACTGCTTTGTCCTTCATCATCTGCTGCACTCATTTCCTTATCATGGACACCAACATCCTTCATCATACACTGTCTCCTTGTTCCTTATCATGGACCTGCTACGTCCTTCATCATCTGCCTGACGATGTTCCTTATCATGGACTTCATCATCCTTCATCCTCTATCTATTTCATTGTTCCTTTTAAAACATTGTTTTGATCAATGTAAATTTGTCCCCCAAAATATGTGCAACATGTTTGCTTTGGTATTAGGGCCCTGCTGCTCCTAGGTAATATGCGCTCTTTTTGCCTTGTATGTCCCTCAACAATAAACTCGAATTATCCATCCTGTATTTGCTTTGTGAAGTGTTCTTCCCTTTGAGAAGAAGGAGTGTCTCCTTGATGGAGGCATCTATATCACAAACATCCTTACGAAAATTATCATTTGATCCCACTTGTGCCTAGTGTGCAACGTGCATTACCTCCATAGGACCAAAGATTACATCATGCGAGTGCAGACAACCTTCGAGCTTGTCATTCTTCTAAGGCTACGCTATCATTTAATTTTTCCAATTGTAGCTATACGATAATCTTTGTATCCTGCAGAGAAAATTTCCTACTGCCAAAGAAGTTTCAAGCAACGATGCTTCTTGCTAGAAAATGATTCCCTCCATCCCCATCAAGCTCTAATCAAAACCCATGGCAAGACAATTGTGTAATGCTCTACAAAAGATCCTAAAATAGACGCTACTGTTTTGTGGCCGCCACTAATGTTTTCTATTTTGTGGATCTTGCGGATCATTTATGTTTTAGCTTGCACACAAATATATTTTCTTTTCATCTTAAATTTCGATGCAGTCAGGTATTTCTTACAGGAACCACTACATGATACATAGTATAGTGATGGTTGAGGACTTCTCTCTCCATGTAATGCTGTAGCACCACCTAATGCACCAATTCTTCTATTTGGGAAAGCATAGAATACCCGGCGGACCCTTTGATGAACAAGGGCCATTTCACACACTGGCACATGGCTCTCTACGTAACATAAAAATCATATCTTGTGCAAAGGTAAGGTCGTGAAAGACCTTTAGCTTCAAAAGGTACCGCTACACTTTGTTGATGTTGCATTATCTTCCAAATGAATTTAGGTCCATGCTTTTATACCACTTTTGCAAACAAGCTTCCCATTCTCTATTGCAGCTTTCATGAAGGTACAAACTATGGTAGCTTCTTCTTTAGCTAATTCTTCATCAGCTTTGAATATTATAAGCATTTGGATGGTAAGATGTTGTGCCAATATTGACATTGTGCCTCCCATTCTTCTTTAGAAAATTTTGAAGCATACTTTGGAACCTTGAAACTACGGTGGCATGACCATTGTTGACGAAAGTTTGAGAAACAGCTTTGGAAATAGCTTTTTGGAAGGCTTTTAGGTGATTTTTTGATCGAGTACTACGAGTGCCGCGTAGGGACTGCTCACCGAGCGCGTCGCGCCACGTGATGCATTCCTTTGTAAAATTTTGTGCACAAGCGCGTCGTGCACCTTTCCCGAGTGTCGCGCAACTTTGCGAGTCTATTTTGAAGGACTGCTTCCCGGTGTCGGAATTGGGCCGCGAGATGACTCGTTGAAGCTGTGAAGTGCTACTTTCCAGAAAAATTTGAATTTTTCATCATTTGGTGTCTGCATGTCAGAGCCTTCAAAATCTGACTGTCCCATCACCGGTGTCAAAAATGGTGTATGCTGGTGCTGAGAAAACACATACGCGTTGATTGCAGGCTACTTTTTTGGATGCCTTCCTTTTAGTCGAATTTGTCCCAAGATGGCTCATCGGAAAGCTATGGAAGTCTATTTTCCATAGCAACTTGATTTTTTCATTTGGAGTCCACTTGGCTGTTCAAAATCTGGACTGTCCCCATCACTTGGTCAAAATGATGAATCCCTGAAGTGCAGAAATTCTCCGAAAACTGACATACGTATTTTTCACATTTCTCATAAACCATGATACCTGTGTAGAAACGGAAGGAGGTTTTTCTTCTTGAACCTATGAGGAACAAAAACCTCTCTCACTTTTGTAAATTTCATCTCTTTTTTGTCAGAAACACTGTTTTAATAAAAACTGGTCTTGGGCGGGACACATGATTTGTCTCATCTATGTGCTTATTTTCCAAATTTGTCCTTGCACCCTTTGCTTGTACATAAAGGAGGTGCTATTTTTACACCAAATTCTTGGCCCTCAGCTTATTAGTGAAGGAATTCATTCAAACAACAATGTCTTTGTCCTGCTCATCAATTTAGGGTTTGTATTGAGAGGGTTTGGAAGAATCTTATTTTAACTGTTGCTTCATCCATTTTAGGAAAACAAATGAATTTGAACATGTTATGAAGGGCCACCTTTTGAATAATTAGTGTAAAGGATGCATGCTTCTAAGCATAATTTTAACGGGACTTGACCTATTTACTTATAAGAAATATATGGAGTTCAATATGTTCCTTTGTAGGCGATTTAGTTGTCGGTGTCTTTTAATCCCATCTTCGACCTTAGAAACCTTTTTAAGGAAAAATGCATTTATTTTGAAATGGTGACATGCCCGTTGACTTTGAATGCTGCTCTAAGCTTTAGAAACTCATGCCATAACTTTTTGAAATATAATCAACGTCTGCTTACTTTGTGTCATGACTGTCTTCTAAAACGACATAAAGTTGTAAAGGAGAGTGATATAACTTTAGCCTTAGCTCTCCCCTTTTTTAAGAAGGCTTCAGTATCTTATGACATTTCTTACCATTTGTATCTTGGTTAGTGAAACTTCAGAAACCAATCTCTGCTTGGCCTTTGTATGGCGAATGAAAAAGAGCCTTTCTTGTTCTAAAATACCTAATGTTCTTTCACCTCTGTCTCAATCAACTACTTTACTTTGATAGTTCAATTTTAAACTGCTTGTGCCGTCTTTTGTGCCAGTAAACTTGTATACACCATTTATAAACTAAGGAATCCAAAACACATTTTATACGAATACAATATACTTTGGAAATATACACCAATGTAAATCTAATTAGGTGTGAGGTTTGTTTATTTGTAGATACAAGTACTAAGTCTCTCTCTTTGGCTCTTCTTGTTGTGGGTAAAATAAAAACGAGGATAGTACATAGGGGATTAGAAAGTGGCTGGAAGCTGCTCTTTATGCTCCTGCTTGAAGAACTCTTCAGCACTCATTGCTTCTTTTCTTTGAGGGCGAAATGTCACCGTTTGTTTGTCATCTCATGACAAATTATTTGAAGGAGACCGTCTACGTGACTATGGAGGTCGATGCCTTTTGAAAAACAAAGACTTTCTTTACTTTAGGTGATGACATGATCTGTCAACATCCCTTCAATTTGATCTTGTGAACAAAAAACTGGTACTTATGATTGGAGATTTTTACTAATAGCATTTGCTAAAGTTTTAACAATTGATATGAGTTGGCTTTTAAATGACCTCACTATGGACAAACTACATTTCCTTTAAAAAACTTGCATGAACTCATGCTGAGTAAATCGCTACTTACTCGAAAAAACTTGCAGGTCACACGGCTACTTGATGGGTAAAACCTTTGGACTTTCTGGGCCTTTAAGTCAATAGTAGCCGGCGCCCTGCAGCATGTGACCCGAAGGAGGGCGCCTAACACACGCTTGCTGGCAAGCGGGGTTGCGGAGCCATCGACCCCGATTCTTTGAGGCAGTACAATTGTCACCTTGCTATGGTGCCTGCAGGCACGAGAGGTCTTGATGAGTGACACTACATTTTACGGACATATCTCGAACTTGTATTGTTTCGGCAGTGATTATAATGTGAATTCAGCATTTATGAATGAAAACTATCTGCCTTTGTAGAAACATAAACAACGGCAAACACCTAATAATTGACAGAAAATTTGGGGTTTATGCGATGCGGGAATCTAAAGGGATAATAGTGCTTGACTTAGCATTTTGTTGTCAATTTCATTTGCAAAGTGGGAGGCTGGAGTATGGTAGGTACAGTACAGAGATGGAGGCTTTTTATTTTTTAATTCAGTTACTTGAGGTAAAATACCTTAAAGCGCCACTTCCTAACTATGAGGGGGAGACTTTGAAGCAGGATGTGGATTTTACACAAAGGTGATGTAATGATTGATGGTGACTGAATAGGATAGTGGTAATGAGGTTTTACAATTTCGACGGTGGACAGAAAGTAGAAGGAAAAAAAGTTTGGAGGAGGTTTTTTCTAGATGACATATTGACATAAGGAAAAGCAGGAGTTTTCCCAAAATATTATGGATATAGTCATCACTAGCATGTAAAAATACGTGCTTCCTCATGAGTCTCAAGTTGAAACTCACACAGCTTACGTTGAGATTATTGGACATTGTGTTCAATGCTCCCCATGTGTTCAGCGACATGGACCTTGCGTCTAGTGGATCCTAAATCTGAGATTGTGGTGGAGACTAGGAGCTGTGGCTTTTAGTCCTAACGATAATCATGATTTAACCGCATTGCTCAGAGATAGTTTCATATTCAAGGGAATTCCCAGGAAACACACACGATGGAAAAGCTATGAAAAAACTAAATATGTGTTTTTGACATTCAAGAGTAAATCAAAGCCCACCAACTTGAAAATGAGTTTCTTACTTCCCCGGACCCCTATAATTTCTCACTCTCTTGAATGTTTTTATCAAATTAAGACCTTAGACTTCTCTTAAGAAGGTTATAGGACCTAAAGGGAGTATGGTAGTCCCATCTATTCATTCGTTCTAAGCTTTACTGTATAATTTTGCATTTTGTTTTACCTTCATTCCAACTTACTGAGAAGCCCTCATTTATCAGGAACTCTAGAAAGTCCCCCCTAACTTGCAGTACATGACGATTCTTTATTTATTAAACACAGAAAAACCTCTCATTGTCTGTAATAATACTTGGAACTCTTTTAAAAAATCCTTAAAGTAGCCAAACCCTTTCAACAAAATCTAAGAAATCCTAAAGTAACATCCTAAAAAAGAATGTTTCTAAACAAACAAGGTCTTAATCAATCTATTTCTAATGAAAAAGAAAGCAAAGCAATTGATAAAAAATAAAAAACAAAGGAAGAAGACAAGATAGACATTTCAAATTTTATCATCGAGATGACACATAAAGTCAAATATTTTAAAGAAGATGGAAACCTTGGAAGCGACAATGAGAATACGGAACATCCATTTGGAAGACTTCTTCATCTTTGGGAATGGCACTTTCAAAGCTTGCATGTCATTGTCAAGCATCAAGATCTGGTTATGCATTGAAATTATCTTCTTCTTCTCATTCTTCAGTGGCTCGTGATTAAGGCCTCTTACCACCTTAGCCAAAAAATGAAGCCATGTTTTCTTATTTAAAAATGATTGTAGCACCATGTTATGTTGTTAATGATAGATCTCTTGAGTGTTGTAGGTTATGGAACCATTCATCTAGATAGTGTTGGTTTAATGATGCATTATGTGTTCCTACGCCCATTAAACATATATCAATTTATCTATAAATCATTCAATTGAAGAAAAATTGTGAAATTATCCTCATGATGTTGTAATTAGTCATAATATTCCAAAAATTTAGTCTTCATCTAAATGGAATAATGCATAGTTTTGTTTTTCATTTGTTGGGTGAATAAGTGGTTGGGAAACCCATAAAGCTCTAGGATTATGTATGCTACTCCTAATGTGAAAGGAGGAAGAATAAGTAGTTGGATTAAACTTGCTCAAAGTATGAATGAGGGGTTTGGATAATGTTGGTCCAAGTCAACGACCAAATCAACAACGTTATCATGTGGAGGAGTAGCATTCATGATGGGGCAGGTGGAGTTTGGTAGGAGGATGCTTCATGAGCAGTGGAAAGTATGGATGGGACAATGACAGAAAGGCTCACATACTATATGGAGGGGATGGTAGCCATTGATGAGCATGTTTTAGATTATCATTTGATATTGATCTCCAAGGCTTTTGCATCCTTTGGTTGTTACTTAATTGTCTTTATTTAAGCGCAATGGTGTTCACGATCGAGAATCCCCTACCTCATACTTAGGGAAGGAGAGGTCATTTGAGTTACATTCCTCATTCTGAAATTCTGGCTTAGAAGCGACCTCAGCCATTTCTAATGCAGTTCTGATTTTAGAGTTGGGTTGTGTTACTTGAGAGCGTAGGGAGGATCACATAGAGCTATTTATGAGCTTTTTTTTCCCATTGGAGAGAGTGGCCTATCCATTGGAGGATCAACCAAGGAGGCTCTTGAGGAATATTTACACATCTTTGACATCATTCAAATGCATCACTATCCCTCATAGGTCTGCAATCCTGGTCTGAGCTGCGTTATTTTTGGAGGCAATTCTTTGGAAGGTTAATTGAACTCATCAAGAGGTTTGTTACGAGTAGAGGATCAGCCTTCTATTCCAAATACCATTGGAAGGAGACATCAATATGGAACATTTTGGAAGCCATAAATACTTACAGCCTCATTGTATTTAGGATCCATTTTGGAGTGCTATATCAACCTTTCCAGGTTCTTGTCACATTGTAGCCTGTGCCAGTATTTCTAGCAATATTTTTAGAGTTGGCTGAAATCATGTATTAGAACCCACATCTTCTTTCACCGGGCATTTATTTTGTTTCCATCAACCCATATTTCATTTATGTATGTTTACGTGTAACTCAACGATATAGACAGCATTATCCTTGCTCTCTGACATTCTACCCGATTGCAACAACTCATGTTGGTGTTCTACTTATTGGAGAGTTTTTTCTTATTGCTTGATGGCTTTGTCCTCTTTGGAAAGTATTTTGTACATTTTTGCTGATATTTTAATAAAAATTATGGTTGCATATTGATCCCTCTTGCTATTTAGCATGATCATATTTTTTGTGTTTACATTGTATATTAATATGTTGTTGCTATTTCACCGGGATATTAGGTGGTATATGAACACCCAATGTAACTCCTTTGTGCATTCAAGACATTATGCCATTAGAATATTCTCACAAAAAGTAGAATCTATCACAGATAAATAAAGGAGGCATGACTCCCAGTATTTTTGAGAAATGAAGAGAAGATAGGATCTCAGCTTCTTTTCCAAACAGCCGAAAAATATCGAGGAAGATCTCCAAGGAGATGAGGGAGAGGTGTAGAAAAAGCTTTCAGAGGTTTGAGTGAAGCAAACTACAGAAATTTCACATGATGGGTGTGGAGAGATTCAGCCCCTTAAGAAGATCCACAACATATTTTATTTCCACATTCTTTCTGTGAAGGATGGAGGAAGAAGATGCACCCGAGGAAGACAGCAGGTGACTATCTTGAAGTGAGTCTCAATCATGGAGATTCAAGGCATTTGGACTTCCAATTGTTTTTCAAACTCCAAGGAAGGCGATGCGGCAACCATAATAGAAGCAAGAGAGGTAGAATGTTTCTCTCTAACTTTGATGGATCGAGAAAAGTACACGACCAAAGCCCAGGTGAAGAGCTAGATTCCTATTTCGGCAAGTTTTGAAGAAAGGAGGCCATTAGAGTGATAGTGTTGCACCTTAAAAATTGTAGCCCATGATTGGTGGTTTGTAGTTCTACTTCATTTTATTATGCAAACTTATGCGGGTTCACTAAGAAATTAGTGAGAATATTTGATATTAAACCTTGTGAAACATATTTTGTTAAACCCCAAAAACTCCAAAAACCTTTGGATGAGTTGAAGTCTATTTTGCAAATCCACTCCTGGCCCTGCTGTTGAAGAGGATAAACATTCTGATGCTGACAAGGAAAAGATCCCCACTTCTTGAAAGCCCTCTTGTAGATGAAAACATGGAGGTTCCTCCTTCGAGGGAAGACCAAGATCTAGGGTCTCATTGATTATGAGGCACTTTCCAAATATTGATGAATGGGAAAGAGAAAGAAAGAGCTAACATGCATTGTACCATCGAGGATGAGATCCATCACTACATGGAGATGGAGAGAGCCATTGATTCCATTAGAGGAGCCTTGTGTCTTTGCAAGGGTTCAAATGATCTAACATGTCAGAACAAAGCTTCCAATTCCCAGTGACATGCATCAGAATTTTTGTGGATTATGAGATGGAAAGAAGAGAAGGATCAGCATCAAGGGATGATGACCATTCCTTATATCTATTTTGGGGAGGTTTACACTGCAAAATGGAGACTTTATTGCGCGGTGAAGAGAGGGACAAATCAATCACTTCGGATGCAGTATCTCACTACATGGGAGCATTCCTGGAGGGCACGGATCTAGATTTGGTGAGAGACATCTTGCGAGTTGGTTCTATACTAGATCCACGAAGGGTGGATACTTCAGAGGGTCTAGTATAGTGCAAGTGGGATGAACTCGAGAGGAGGATACATTCTCCCATTTTCAGCATTACCACTTTCACTACATATTATGCGGGTGGCAGAAGTTGTTGCACGGTGGAGGATGGCACCACCATGGTGCAGGGAAGTGCTCCATGGTTTGGAGAAATAGAGAATTGCTTCCTTTGAAGATCCTCCATAAATTAGGTATATTGAGGTCAATCACGTAGCACGCTGGCGAAGATCAAAGATTCTTTTGGGATGGTAGCTTCTCATGGGGAGCCAACTTCCAAGGAATACCACTTCTGCCAGGCGCAGACGGCGCAGTGGCCATGGCGACTCTTTTTGAAGTGACATTTAGATAGGATGTCAAAGGAGAGAACGGCGACATGGCAGGAGACTACATTTCCATCTTCAAGCGTTGTCTCTCTTGGGATGGTTGATCCACATCTGATAGGTCTCAACTTTTGATGAGTACTCCCAAGGATCTTGGTGCTTGCACGTTCTTGATGACCAGGGAGGGGGAGATGAAAAATAAATGGTGGATAATGAGGTCATATATTCTTATGGTAGAGTATTACGGGCTAGATCTTCGAGATCAAGGAGAAGTTGTTACCTCGACATATGTGGACTTCCTTTAAAATTGCACTTTGAGGCATTCATTCTTTGATGGAGGAGTTCTAGCAGGAGGGCATCAGCATAGAATTTATATCGGAAAATAATAAAGAAATTCACCAGCCCATATGGTGATAGAGAGGTTGTGCAACCACTTCCTACTCATGGAAAGTAGGGGCTTTCAGTTGAGCCATTTCGGCTCAATGACCAAAGTACACATAAGAAGAGAGAAGTTTGTTCGCATTGTGATTTGTACTTATTTTACTTTATATGGTAGCATGTTGTGCCAAGGATGATTATTCCCTTCTTATATATTATATTATGATATACATGAGGCCAATTTCAGCATTTTGGGTTGGCTATTACCTATTTTAAGTTTTGTGGGAAACCACATGATTCTAGGTGTGCACACGTGGCATACATATTAATTTTATGATCTATCTTGTAGGATGATTGTGATGGAAAAAGTGGCTGAAAGGACACTTGTTATTCTTGGTTTTGAGCATTCAAAGGGATGCACTGTGCTGATTCCCCTTATGTGAACTTCTATGATCCACCTCCTCGGTTGTCATATGGAAACCTGTTTTCATTGGTTTTTGCTTCCATATATTGATGATGTCCTTGCTGTTTATGGGAAACTTTGTTGGGAGAGAGCACAAGAGTTGGAGGTGCCCATTGGAACATGATTCTCCCCTGCACACATGTTGCATTGTTTTAGAAGAAATAATGGGAAAACCATGATTGCTACTACATCTCTTTTCTTCATGTAGGACAATCCATTTGGGGAGAAATTTAGTTCTTAGAGGAGGCACTTCATGGCTGATTTTTTTGGTGAAAAGGGCCAGCTTGGACCATTCTTGGAGGCCATGATATTTCAACCCAAGATCATTAAAGCCTACTTACCATAAATGGAGAAAGCTTAGCTTGTATGGAAAAATCTAATCTCTCCATGTAGCCCCAATACATTGCATAAATCGGGGCTTGAGATTTCTTGGATGAAACTTTACCTAGAATAGCTCATTTTGTTTGGATGACAACATGGGCATGGGAGACTCTCATTGGGGGATGAAATCCCTATGTTTTTAATCACCCCTACCTTGAGGAGACCATTGGACAGTAAAATTTTCCACTTATACCTTCCTTTTTCATGATGTGAGCCATTTTAGTTTGCATGCTTGGGAGAACCATTGGAGGTAAGATTTATTGCAGATTAAGTTGGTATGGTGGGAACTGTTGATAGAAAACCACAAGGAGAGAGGAAAGGAAGGAATTTTTCTCCCCTTTTACGATTGTGAGGACAATGTATTTTTGAGGAGAACGTAATATTCCAAAATTTAGCCTTCCATCTAAATGGAATATTATAGATTTTGCCACTAGATGAGTGAATAAGTGGGTAGAGCCCATAAACTCTTTGGAGAAGACAATAACACTCCTAATATAGAAAGGAGAAGAAATAAGTAGCTTGATTAAGCACATCCAAGTATGAATGGGGTTGAGATCATGTTGATTAAGTCAACTTTGGCCAAGTCAACAGCGTTGTCATGGAGAGTGGCATTCATGATGAGACATCGCAGGATTTTAGTGAGACAAATTGCATGAGCTTAGTAAATATGGATGGACAATGTGAAAGGCTCACACTATATATGGAGGGATGGCAGCCATTTTAGGCATTTTTTGAATTTATCATTTGATATTGGTCTTTTTATACTTTGCATCCTTTGGTTGTTTAGCGAGTTGTTGTGTAGCCCCCAGCACAAAAATTGATGTGATGGGGGAATCCCTACCTCATCCTCAGAGGAAGGGAAGGGATTATTTGAGCTAGACCTATATTCTATAATTCTAGACACACTACCTCCTTCGCTCTGATTGTGCAATTACCATTTGGGGATTCCCCAGGTTGTGTTACCGGGGAGACGACAAAGGAGGATCACATAGAAGAGAATTTTTGAGCTTGTTTTCAATGGAGAGATAGCCTATACATTGAGATAAACAGGGGGATCAGGAGATATTTCATATTTCGCATTAGGAAGTCAACCATCTGTCCCTCACGGCATAGTCTGGTCGGTGGGTGTGCACAGAGCGATTCTTGGGAGGGTTCATTGAGCTCATTAGGAGGGTCTGTTGCAGGTAGGATAAGCCTTCTATTTAGAAACCACGGAGGAGGACATAATAATTTCAGATCTGTCATAACCTCATTATATTCATATCTATTTTGCGGTGCTATATCAGCCCTGGGTTATTTGTCACATTGTATATTTCTGTAGTATTTCTAGCAATATTTTCCGGGTTGGCTAGAAATCATGTATTAAATTTTATCTTCTTTTTGGAATTTATTTTGTTTCCATCAGCCATATTTCATTTATGTATATTTTAATAGTAGCTAAACTGATAAATAAAACGTTGTCAACTACTTCTCCGACATTCTATATGGTTACGACAACTCCTTAATGCGGTGTTGATGTACTTATTGGAGAGAAACATTCTTATTGCTTGAGTGGCTTGTACCTCACTTATTTTTATTACATTATTACTAATATATTAATAAAATGAGTAACATATTTGATCCCTCTTATAATTATGATCAAATTTTTTATGTTTTACATTATTATTTCTTGTAATGCTAGCTGTTTTCCTTTTTTGGGATATTGCATTAGGACCACAGAAGTATCCTACAAATATTTTGCTTCCTCACATTGTGATGATTCCACAAGGTTGTATAAGTTTGAAAGGCTTTGGGTTGTATGTCTTCCCTCCATTTTTGTTGCTGCATAATGATGAAGTGATTAAACTTTGGCATAATGATTTGGTGTAAAGCTATCCTCTCTTCAAAACTCTATGAAAATATGGTGACGAGGTCTTCATATGGTATCTTCTTTGAGATGGTGTTTGTTCTGATTGTGTACTTGAAAAAATCATGGAATAGTTTTGAAAAATGTACACTCTTGGCATGCTTTAGCCTTTATGTTATGTACAGTGATTTATGTGGTCACTTCCATTTTGTTTCTTTCTTTGGCTACCATGCTAACTTAACAAATTTATTATTTTCGGATGCCTTGGGTATGCTTCTTAAAAAATAAAGTGTGAATTTTTTAACATGTTCTTCCCTTTAGAAGACCTTTGTTCAGAAACAATCTTTGGACATCAAATTCTTAAAGTTAGGAATAATCGACAAATGGGAGGAAGATATGTTAACAACAAATTTATCAACTTTTTCATAGCTTTGCTTCAAATTCAATTCCGTATACTGGCCAACATACTCCACAACAAAATGGTGTAGTTGAAAGGAAAATTGCCTCTAAAGAAATGGCTAATTTTATGCTTGAATCTAAGAGACTTTGTCTTAATTTTGGTGGAAAGTAATTAAGCGTAGAAAATTACATAATGCGTCACCTCCCTCTGGGTTTAAATATCATAAAAAAGCCCAGGAAACTCAATCAAACTGATTTAAATTAAGAAACTCATGTTTTTGGAAGTGAAGGTTGGGTCTATATTGCAGATGAAAACATAAAGCCTTAGAGACACAGTGAAAAATGATTTTTGTTGGATATTTTAAAGATTTCAGGATATAGACTATGACCTAAATAAAAAAAATGCAATCATTAGAAGATATGTAAAATTTGATGAAAAATATATCGACTCGAGCCTAGTTCGACGGGTGTTCCACCTTTTGGCATGGTCGATTCTGACATGTCCTTAACACTCTCTATCTCTTCTGCCAGCAACGTACTTCTACTTTGGATGATGAAAACGAGGGATGAAAATCCTCCTCCACTTCCTACGATATCTTACTTCAACTCCTGTTTCCAAAAATGAGTTCGCTCTACATGGGACCACAATAGGTTCTCTTGTGAGTGACCTCCAGTCAACGTATTACACATTCTCCAATTCAATATAGCCTCTTTCATATTCGCCTCAGGTATAGAAAATCATGATCCATATACCTTTGAATAATATTCGGGTTATCTGAATTGGGATGCATCTATGAATGAAGAATGTAGTTCCACCATTGAAGAAAATGATACTTGGGATCTTTGTTCCTTTTCCAAAGGGGGAAAGATTATCGGACGAAAATGGTTTTACGGAAAAAATTTGGACCAGTTGGAAAAGGGGACAAACATAAGTATTATTTTTGCTAAATTATTTTCCTGATTGAAGGCGTGCTTATATTTGAAACTGTGTCCACATGTGAAAATAATTATATCTTCCTTGTTCTTTCCCTTACTGCCTCCTTTAAATAGCAGTCCATCGGATGGATGTTAAATCTGCCTTCTTACATGGGAACTTGCATGAAGAAATCTGCATGGAAAAACGGCTTTGTCAAGTATTTCTAGCCTTGTTTTTTCCTTAAGTCTCTCTATGGTCTCAAATAAACTGACTTGGTATGCAAAATGGATAGCCTTCTCTTATATAATGGATTTTCTAGATGTCATTACGACAAAAATGTCTACACCAACAAAGGTAAGGGTAAGTCCTTAATCATCCTCGTTCTTTATTTTTATTATCTTATCCTCACTAGTAATGATCCCAACCATGTAAACCACCTAAATTCTAGCCTCAGAAAATAAGTTTGAAATGATGAACTTGGGACACTTGCATTATTTCTTGGTCTTCAAGTCTTTGCAATCTAAGAAGGTATTACCTACTCATTCAAACATGCATGTGATCTTCTACGCCACTTTCATGGAAGATTGTATATCATCCCCTTATCCTTCAAATCCCCAGGTCAATTTAATCCACTTGTGCTTCAGTGAAGTTGTGCCTGCCACTGTCTTTGTCAATGAAAAGCAATTGTGACCATGTTCACTCCCCCTGTCCATACTCCATCCTATTTCCTTGGCCAGTGGTCTTGTCTGTCTGATTTATGCCTGGAAAAGCCACTTGGAAGTTCTCATTGGCGTATATAATACTCATCACTGACTCAGTTGGTCATATTCAGCTCAGGTTCATTGTATTCAGTGAAAATGAGATCTCTGTTTGTTGTTGAGATGGGGTTTCACTTTGATTACGTTGGTGGTGACCCTAATGATCGAAATCCTACCTGAGGTTATGTATTCACTCTTGGTTAAAGGGCCACAATACATGGTCTTGTAGAAGAAAAGTGCCATCTCTCTTTCTTTGGGAGAACTGAAGTATCTTGGTGTTGTTGAGAGCCAATGAGAAGCAGCAGCTTCTTCCAGATCCTTTGTCTGAATTTGGTCTTACATCGACAACATCCAAACTACACCTTGGTGTGATAGTGAAGTGCCATTAAAATATGAAAAAATTTTGTTCGACATACGTATGAAACACATTTGAGCTACACATACCTTGCATCAAAAAATCTCATTCATGATCATGTTCTTGAAGTGCACCTATTGTTCAACCAATGATCAAGTTATTTGATACCTTTAAAGGCTCTCATAGAAGTAAGTTTACAAATTTGATCTATGCTTGGAAGTTCGGGGAAAGTTATCATTAAGGGGGGATGCTCTAATGCCTCCCTTACTTCTCCTATTGTGTCCCAGCATAGAAATCCTTCAATCATATCCCAAGTTGTTCTTGGGGGATATTAGGATATTGAGCCATAGAAAATAGTTAAGTATAATACAGTCCTGGCATAGATTTAGGAAAAGTGTTTTTCTTTAGTATTTACTTTTATAACATAATCCAATGGTGTGACATATAGTGATCAGGCAGTTTAATTATATAGGAGAGAGAAACAGTCTGTGTCTTAACCTCGATTGGTCCATGATCTCTATTTAAAAGAGCATGGAGAGATCATTATCCGGTATTTGGTTAAGAGAGACGCTTATATAATTTTTTTCTTTATATTAATAAATCTCCTAAAGTGGTCGTGTTGAAGAAACAAGGCGTGGACTATTTCCTCTTTGGGGGCTTCCTTGTCAAAATAATGGTGTAATAATCTATGATATGTTTGTGAGGTATTGACCTTTGGTGTAGCGATTTAGGAACTTACCACCTTAATTACTACATATTGCTATTATTGTTGTTTACTATTAATTAGTCTCAGTCTTTAATTTTTTTCCTAATTGTATTTTCTTGCATGGCACTCTAGTGAAAGTTGCGAATTACATAATCAGGAGCACAAGGCTGCGTAAATAGATGAAAATAATGGAAGAAAAAGAGAGAATATTTTTTCCAAAATAGGACATGTGTTGGGAGATGATATCAAGCTCGGATGGAGTAGGCGGATCAAAGTTTGAAGAGTATACCTTGATTTGGCATGTATCATACTGAGTAGCATAAAAAGTATTTGAGAAGATTCACCCAAAGAGGAAGATGATCATGACATGCAGTACCCTATAGAAGTTTGAGAGTACACTTCTTTTAAAATTATTACCATTGATTTTCATGAAGTGTTGTTTGATGTTAGTTCTCTCAATAAATAATAAAAGATGTACATATAGAACTTTAAAGTGCATGAGAATAATTCTCATCATTGGAAAGAGAACATTGTACAATCGGTAAAAGAAGACATGTTGAGCTTAAGGTTAATGGATGAAGGATGATCCTATGATTTGTATCTAATGGAAGAAGAAGGACTCGTTCAATAGGAAGGGAGAAACTATGGAAGAAATAATTGCTTTCATAACATAGGGAGTAATCGGAAGACATTATTTTAGCTTCATAGGGAGTTTACCCTTTGAGTTCAAATATGATGGAATATCATTGACATTATTAGACTAGATATTCGATATGTCAAAGACAAGAAACGTGGTAGAGAGAACAACTAGATTTACCTGACATTATATGTTTCGGTGAGAGAGAGCACCGATTGATGTAACAGAGAAAGTAGTTGTGAGTGATGGACCCCTGAAAGGAAGTTTATCGGTTCTCCTGAGTTGGAGTACTAGAATTTTATAGTTGGTCATGTAGAAACTCAGTTATGTTTTGAGGTTTGTCTCAAACAATAAAATATAGTTTCAAATTCCAAGTCCGGGAAGAGAACGTTGAAGGTGAGAAATATCTCTATTATAATTCCTTGGATGAGCATGAAGTAGTCGTTTGTAGCATAGTATTGAGGAAGTTGAATATATTACAGTTGGATTGGAAAATTTGAGAAAGTTTGGCCGGAAATACTTGCGGGGATTTTCGATTGGTCGCGAGGGTGATGATCCGATGACAAGTCAAAACATGAGAGAATTGTGACGGTATTATTCTATATGGGGCCAATGGGTTGTTGGCAAAGCCTATCCCCAAGTGAATTCTATATATAAACTTTACAGGGACAATCTTGGACATGTTGAAAATTTCTCTCTCATTGAAGGAGTGTTGATGAGATAACTATGTGGACCCGGTAAGGATATTATCCACGTGTCCGAGTAGGAAATTTTGCCAATTGGGGAAAAATGGTCGGCAAAAGAAGCGTATTCCTCCTATGTCATGTATGCTGAACCAGATTAGGAAGAATGGTCTGGGCATCATGTTCATTTTAGAATTGGACCATGGATTGTCACCGCTAGAGTTTCCTTTTTTACCAGTTTACCATGTTTTCACATTGTTAGAATGATGAGTGAACCAAGACTAGTTGAATTACCATGTGTGAGGTACCAACTTTGAATTATGGTGGTAGTTGTATGCTAAATGAAGTATCATGATTTTGAAATATTGAACCAAATTATGGCAACTAGTTGTATGCTAATTGATATCCCATGCAGCAATGCAGTACTAACTGGTATGGTGGTACACACCAAAGGTATAAAACAACGACCATAATGATAAGTTAGTTGATGTAATTGTTTTTTCATAATATGCTAAAGGAAACTTTAACTTGATGAGATAGCAGGCATATACACTATAGGTCTAGAGATGTTGACCAAATTATGGTTGATGTTATCGATATGCGATGTATTATAGTTGCTCACTAGATTTATGGTAACTTATTTTACCGCATGTCACAATTATTTACCCAATTATCATTGCTAATTTTTTATATCCTTTTCTCATGAAAATTATATCATAATGGGGAATTCACAGGTAGTCATTATGAATACCTTCTAGCTAAGAGGGCGTTGGTGCCACATGTACAAATCAGCTACATAATTATTATTTTAGTCATTGATGTATTTGTAAAACATGTTCTTCATGCTATTGTGAAAAAAATATTTGAAGCATATTCTTCATGTTGTTTTCCAAAGAAGGAAAAATTAATTTTTGAAAATAGATTTTGAAACAAGAAGCTAGTTTGTCCCTCCCTCTAGTCAATTGGACCTCGGGTATAGACACACTCATTCGAACAATATAGTCTACTATAAATATGTGCCATTTAACACTCCCTCCAAAGCAAGCAATTTTGAATCTTTCTGAAATAGTGTTTTTCACCATATAAGAAAATGAAAAGGAATATTTTTGAGTTAGAAAAAAGTGATATGCAAAATGAGGCAAGATAAAGGAACCAAGTTTCTTAGGTACATTCATAATGAAGGATGAGTTTCGAGTATATTCTTGAGGGAAAGAGATAATTTTTCCAAAATTATGATATTTTTTGAGAATGGATGAAATTCACAGGCAAAATAAAGTTGAGGTTGGAAACATAGCAAGGTCAAGTTCTAAGATAATCGAAGTTGCAACACCAAAATTTTGGAGGTATAAATGATTTCACGAGTGATTTTATTGGTACATGTGAGTATGCTAAATTTGTTAATTGATGTAACAGCTAGGAGAAATCTACCAAGGTTTGATCTATTTCTACATTGTTGGTCTTCCTTTGCTTGACTAGTGTATCTTTTTTAGACTTGATAATTTCTCTGGAAATGTTTTGGTATTTTCCCTATGTGGGTTTCCTAGGTTAAATACTATTGTTATTGTATTTGTTTGTCTCTTTATGACCATTGTGGTATTCTTTTTTAATGTTGAGCTCATTGTAATTTATTTATGATGAAAAAATACTATGAAAAATATTAACCTATTGTAAAAATCTAAAGTAATTATAAATTTGGAAGAGATTCCCCTAAAACTCAATAGTTTCTTCCTTGTGTCTCGTAAGTGAACTATAGGATGGAGAAACAAGAACCACTAGCAAAATTCAATATATTTTATTAGCATAGCTCATTAATCATAATTTTTGTAAAGATAATTTTGTTAATCATAGGATTAATTCTTAATTAATTTTTTAATATATATTAATATGTGCTGTAAGAAGGATTATGTGTGAAGGAGTGATGTATACCAAGTTATAGAAATAGAGTAGCAAAGACTGCACACACATATACACTCTCATGCTAATTTTACTGGAAGTAATATAGTGGTTACGGATCCATGTAAGCCTTTTTGTTTGTTTAAAACCATTAAATATTATTAAGCATTCAATAATTTTGTGATTGTTGAAATGGGAACAGAAATACTTTGAAAATGGCACACGAGGGCTTCTAGTTTAATTTTCCATGTTAATTAAATTAAATTAAATTGCAATTCCACATCACGCAGCAGTTGTAAATGTTAATTGAGTAAAGTAATTATTTAGCTTGGTAATTCTGTTTGAGAGGTCAAACTAGAGTACTTGTGCTAGTGTCTCTTGCTTTTAGGATCCATGGTTGGGTTATTTTGTAGGGTTGTATTTAGTTAACATAATTGTTGGAGTTAAATAATTTTAACTAGTTCAACGTGGATGAGCTAGTGATAGGTCAGTGAATTAAATATGATTTAATTTACAGAATCATAAATTAGATAATTATTAAATTCGCTATAAATATTTGTTCCATGTCAATTATAGAAAGGCCAGTTGAGGTGGGGTTAGGGAGAATATTGTCAGTTGTACTTATTGAAATTTGTATAGGTCATGCATGAGGTTATTAGCAAGCCTTCGATTTATTGTACGATTAATTAAATAGGAAATTCCTAATTAATAGGGACTCAATTATCCCAAGAATGCATAAACAAGGCTGGTCAAGAAGTGCTAAAAGGTAGTTAAATAATTGAGATGACTTGCATAGAGTTGTGCAAGATGAGAGTAGAGATAGTCATGACGTGAAAGAGGGTTTACGAGAAGAAGAAATAAATTGTGATACCATGTTCTTGAATTTATACAATATACGAATGGCGATATTTTATATGAGGCTTTCCTGGATATATCTTGTGTTGTGGTGTCTTTCTTTCTCTTTCTTGTTTATGTGATTGTGCGATCAAATTGGTTTTAAATTTGTAGAACAGTTGACTGGTATTTTTAATGCCATTGTAAGATCGATTGAATATATTTATATATTTTTACATATAGCAGGAGTAGGAATCACACTATGAAGATAAGAACACGGGAGTTCTTTTGAGTAGGTATCGAATCCTGAGAATTTGTTGTATGCCAACATTAGATCAAGATGTCTTTCTATGGATTGTAGGACTTGAATATTCCCTTGGGTTAATTTGAGATTACATAGAATGGAAGGAAAGAATGGAGGAAGTGTTAATGAAAACTAAGCGAAGGAATTCATAGAAGGTGATATTCCCCCACGACTGGAAGTAGCAGGTGCTCAATTTCTTGATGTGTGTGAAGAATCCTACAAAGGCGAGAAGAATCTTGTTAGAAAGGACTTCTAGATCATATTAGATACAGCTTTCAAGCGGAAATGAAACTCCATATATGATATGAAATATGACAGAAATATTCAGAATAGAAATTACCACAAAGAGTTGGCGCTCAAGGACAAAAAACACGAGAAAGATCAAGATGGAGGAAGAAGGCGATACCAAATACTTAACAAAGTTCACTAAATGTCGAGATGAGATTGGAATTTTCAATGTAGCAGCGGTAACCTAGCATGATTTTGTGAGCCTTTTGCTTCTAGGCCTTCCAGAATTTTTCATAGCTTTGCCGGGCTTCCGGTGAATGGGGCAGAAGAAGCTACCACGGTGGAAGGCGATTGTGGTCCGACTTGGTACATGAGAAGGGATAAAGACAAAGCACTGAATATGGGACCTCTTCAAAGACAAAGAAGAAGATTTTTCACATTAGTTAGAGAAAATGAAAAGAAAGCTAAGGAAATAATTCCCAAGTTAAAGAAGGAAAGAGACTTTCTCAAGATCAAGTGATTTCACTATCACGAATACAAACATTATGTACAGAAAATGTCCTGAAGGTAAGAAAAGAACCACAAATTTGGCAGCAACAAGTGAAGCTCTGGCTTCCACGGTTAAAACTTGATCTTCTCTCATTTCATGCATGTCTAGCGTGTAATGGGATACATGTATTATCTCCAACGGTGGTACTAGTTTCGTATGACGGGAGACAGTCTCTTTGGTGACTTGGAGGAGGGACCTCCCGGCGAGAACATAGAGGTTGCACGGTCGGAGGTATGATAACTTGGTCGACATGAGCCCACAGCAGTTACCTTTAAAGAGAATTTGGACGATCTCGGTAGCCAGTTTTCTAGGAATGCAGAGAATCTTGTTCTATGGTGGTATTGGAAGGCATGTCTATGATGTGATATTTAGAAAGGAAAGAGTTTTCACTTAGACATTAAGACGGTGAAACAAACTGAGTATTACAGGATTGAAACACATATGCACTCAGGTTGAATATGGCAAACACATGGTAAGGAAAAAGTTAAGGGGATTGGTGGTTGAGAGAGATCTTGGAATTACACTACGTCAGCCAGCCTCGAACGGCCTCGGAAAGTTGTGAGGCAGCTACAAAAGCTGGAAACTGAAAGAGAGACAAGTGGGAGGCATCCCTTTGAAGAAGAGACCTCACCCAAGGGTGGATTTTGATCTATGTGGGCGAGAGGAGAGAACATGCAACCATACCTCTAGGTGAGGGTGGGGCAATGTGAAGTATGTAATATTCAGAATTTCCATCATATTATTGGAATATTAGAGCTCTTACTTTTCTTAATTATTTAAGTAAATAAAAGGGTGGAGGACCCATAAACCCCCATAGATGAATAAAATCACTTTTGTTATGTGAATATGGGTTAGTTATATAGTATATCAACATTATGGAGTAATTGGAGAAACTTGTTAATGAAGGAAGAGTGGAGTTCATGGGCATTAATGAGGAATATGATGGAATAGTGGAGGAATAAAAGTAAGATCATATATCAATAACGTGAAGTGATGGTGGAAGTGGTGCATTAAATGCACATGATGGAAAGTGGAATTAAATGCGGAAGATGATGGGGGATCATGAAGGGAATGAGTACGGACTTCATGGAGGCTACGGCCACATGTACGGCACAATAATAGAGGTGGGCCAGGCTAGAGAATTATCATAAACATAAAAAGGAAGGTGAGGGTAGCCATAAAAAATCATTCTAGATTTAGATTTTGTCTTTCATTTTGTTCTTTGCACCCTTCGATTGTTTAGATAGAGTCGTAGTGTTGTTAACTGCAGTTCCCAAGTGGTAATCCACCCATATCCATGAGGACTTTGAGTTCCTAATCTAGAAAGGGTTTATTTGAGCATCCATTCATCATACGCATTGGTGCCACATTGTTATCTCTTCATTGTTATAGCATCATTTTTTCACCCTCATGTGATTCATGATTGTCTTTGGCCTTGGGCACCCATTCACACAGACTTGAATAAAGGATTCATAAAAATAGTGTTTCAAATCCCATCGCCGGGTATGCGAATTTCCGCGTGTATACACGATTCGAGATACTTTCGCGTATACCCATTAAAATCATTAAAAAATATATAAAAATCCCTATTTTCAGGCGGGTTGATGGTTATTCCGGTAATTCAGCACGACGTGTGCTATTTCAAGCTGATTGAAACTACTTTGAGAGTATAAAATCCCTCATGTGCATGGCCTAACGGCGGAGAAAATTATAGACATTATACTCTGTCGAGGCCCAAATTCAGAGTCTAATTTCCCATGCCTCCTACACTTCCCGATTTTCGAAGCCCTTGTTTCACGGGAATGTTCATCGACATATGTCATCTCGTGTTACTGATCTTGAGATTATCTTAGCGAGACAAGGCGGTGGATGCGGGACGACGATACGTTGAAGATCATGGGAGGATTCGGGTGATCTCTCCACCTTTTCTATTGTACTGTCTTTGTTAAGTAATGAAGAAGAACCATCTTGTTCTGAATTCACGTGTTAATATTTGCATATGTGAAAAGATTGTTATTTAAGCATTTATTATTTTTTATATGATGTTTCACATGGATTACCTGCCAACATTTAGGAAAGATATATGTTGTACAATAGTTTCCATGCATGTCTCTTCTTAATTTCCGAGGTTGAAGCGGAAGAGAAGGGTTGTTGGGGGTTTGGACCTTGGGATCTACATCAAACGTAGGATCTACGGGTGGGTTCTACAATCAGCCCTTCATCTAGTTTTTAGAAACGTATAAGTGTGATTTTTGTGTGAGTCCTTCTTGAATAGCATGCCCCGATCCGTGTAGGTTTTTGACCCAACAACCTCTAAGGAGTTATTTTCCGGAACAGACCACACCCACCGGGGATCGCATTCGTGATTCCCCGTTGGGTGGTTTCACCGTTTCTTTAAAGGTTTCCGATAGTTTCAATCATCATTTCCACCAAATAGTTTTTTCGCCGACCGAAGACTCGGTTCTTTAGCCAGGCTTGATAATTTTATTTTTTCATTATTTACCTTTTCATACGTGGGAGTTTTCTGCTACTACGTAGCGTATACATGTTGTTTTCCGTAAAGGAAGTCACGTATATGCGGGTTTTGCTACGCTCGCGTATGCACTTTCCGTTGCAAACCGATAAGTAGCGTATGCTCCGGGAAAATTTTGAAAAATTTGCATTTTTGACTCCTTTGGTCTTGTCTCACCGTGGAGACCTGCTCCTGGTGTTGTCCTTATAGTCATTGGATTGTGTTGAAAGTAGGTTGGCTGTATTTTCTCTCTCGTTTGGTCAAGACCTGCCCGTTTGGCAAATCTTGTTTTTTAGTGCTCGTACTCGGTTTGAGTATCGAGATTCTCTTTGGGGATCTTTTGGTTGTTCTCGCTAATTAGGATGTAGAGTCATATGCTCTTTCCTCACTTTATGTTTTTGCTTACACTTTAATTTTTTCCGTTTTCTTGGTTGGTTTTCTTGATTTCATTTGACTAGGTCTTGTTGCAATTTTTGAAGAGTACTTTGGTCTAAAGTTTTTTTTGCTGCAAGATTGGGCTATTATTCTCGGGCTGAATTACCGAGTTTCTTGTCTTACTTTGCCTGCATAACCTTGCTACTAAGTGGCACTATAAGATTTAGAGCATTTTTATGAAGTTTTGCTTGAAATTTAGAGATTGGTTTGGCTTGAAATTTTGATAGTTCTTCTTGGTCTCTTTGAAGTCTTCTTTTATAAAATTCAAAAGCTCAAAAACATTTTTGTTTTGCCATTGCTTTTGTTTTGCATTTTTGTTTTGGTTTCTTTTCATCTTTTGAAGCTTTGTTGAGATTTCTCGCCTTGCGTTTCGACTACTTGGGAAGGAATTTTCATTGGTTTCTTTCTTATTTTCCTTGAGTATATTTTGTGTCTTTATACCGAGAGCTTCGATTTGGGAACTAGCTTTGTGTGATGTCAGAAAGTCACAGAATCGGGGGATTCTTGGGAATTTCTCTCTTTGGTTGAATCTTTAGAATTGGCGTGCTCTAGTAATTTGCATTAGTAATTAAACATTTGTAGTCTTTTTCATAAATTTTGCGAGTGTGAGTTTGATATCTCGAAAGAAAAATTAGTCTCGTAACTCCGTGTAGAAATTTCTTTTCATCGTAATAGTACCATACATTTGCATGTAGTTTGGTTTTCATTAATTTCTTTTCTCGCATCATAAAATATCAACAGCTTCATTTCCACATCCCCTCGACTTAATACAACATCCAACTAAATAAGCGCAATAATTTAAAAACAACTAGCAAGTTTTTTTTTTTTAATTAAGTGTCATACATCAACTAGCTAGGTCAGGCTTGGATTGTGTGAGTGGAGAGTTAAGTTCCCCAAGGCCGCTCAAACTAAAACATAGAAGTTTATCGAATGGAGCGAAATCCAACTCCGTTAGGTGGACGGGAAAGCTCTCCTCCGCAGAGTCGCCGCGAGGGGAAGTGAAGGCCAAGAAAAGAGATACCTCTCTCCGATTTGTTGGATCTTGCCTCAAGACCATTCCGCCCGCCACACGGATTGGTGCCCCTAGTTGCTATTCCTAGGTTCCACACAGGTGACCGCGGGGGGAATACCCGTGGCACCGAGGCGTACGTTGTATCACTTCCGCAAAGATTTCCCCCGTGTGCCCCGCGAAGCTTGGGTACTTGCACCGGGAAAAAGTTGTTGTTAGAGGTTCGTGTAACTTTTTTCTCGTTACTCTCGCGTAGGCTCCGGGCCATAATTATCCCGTACTACTTTCGGGAGGTCCTATTTTTCGTGTTCTCGTATTTTTGGTGTCCCATTCAATCACATGGAGCGGAAATACTCAAAGGCCGCTTGCTTGGTCAGATCTTAGGGATTTTTGTAGTGAGTGCTCTTTGGCCTTGTAGCTTGCCTAGCTTTATACTTTTTCGAGCCCGACCAATCACAGCGGCTGACCGGGCGCCTCGTCGATCGAGGAGAGTTCGTGCCATCCCGAGATGCTTGAGCCTTCTTCAAGAAGGCGTAGGGATAAATACAAGCAGTGGAACATCACCCCGAGAGTCCGACGCAAAGGAGATCCTCCACAATGGCTTGGAAGGTTTTGTATTTGGTTCTCGTGTCGGTTCCGAGAGGAGCGCTCCGCTTCACCTCGAGAGTCTTATTTCCGTGGGAAGAAGTAGCAGAGGAAGTATCTTCATCTTTCGAATCACTTCCATCTCCTCTTCCTCCCGATTATCCGTTCGCGTCGGGAGTACATCGCACCGAGTCGTAAGAATAGAAAGTCGTTATCCATCTTATTCATGCCTCGATGGCCACGACCGGGAACTCGGGCCTTGGTCGTGAGTACTGCTGCATTCCGTACTCTTGCTTCAGAGAAGAGGAGGCACACCACATATCTTCCATCAGTTTCTAGCATCGCCGTGTCTCGGCTCGTTTCGCACCCAAGCACATGCTTCTCAACTGTCCCCGAGCTGAATGCTCCACTGGGATTCCTCTTATTTTCCTTTTCCATCATCGAAGAATCGCGTCTATACCCATGTCTTCCATGGCTATGGTCGCCCTTCGCGGGTTCTCTTGAAACTCGGCATACCTTGGGCCTGCTGAAATCCTTCCTTAGGGTCTTTTTCCTTTTACTTCTCGCACCGTAGTTTCGAACTCCTCGGTCTCGTGGGGGGTCGCAGTTCGGCCCTCACTTTATGTTGGAACCTGTTTACGACAGCGGGAGGTGGAATCGCTCACGGGTCACCAAGGAATGCTTTTTTCCTTCGTCGAGTGTTTATCGACTTTTTCTCTCTTTTCAATACTCGGAACCCCTATCAGGCTTTCCTCTTCATTCATTACTCCGTGGGGAACTCGGTCCGATCTTTTTGGCACCCTATGTTGGGAGGGGGTCCTCTTCAAATTGGGCCCATACCCCAACATTTTCTATGAGTTCTTTCTCCGGAAACCTAGCGTTCATCAAATCCAAAGTATCGTTTTTAGAATGTAGGAATCTATCTCACCAAGGATAGAATCCTCGTGCTCCTCCTCGTTACCTTTTCTGGCAACTTTAACTCGCCGTATTTGTCAAATTGGACGAATTATCCAATCCGACATGGGCCCCAGGCTCTCGTTCCCTACCAAACTACCTTCGACATTCCAAAGTTTGAAGGAAAGAATGGAGAGACCCGACCGATCACATCACCACCTTCCATTGGTGGTGTTCATCTAACTTCGATCGAGGATTCATTAGGTTGAGATCGTTTGGAATTTACACCTTAACCGGGAAACGCCTGCCAAGTGGTATATTGAGTTAACTAGGGGCAACATACTTTTGGAGATCTCAAGCACACATTTTTAAATCATTTTGAAGCATTTTCGTCTTGTTGTGATGTTGGGACCAAACTCCCAACTAATTTTTAAGCAGACGATGTAACCACATTGAACATCATATTCGTGAATGGGTGGAGAAGGAAGAGTTTATTAAAGCTCATATTCCGGAGAATTCATTTTTGATCGGTTTTTGAAATCTCTCGTTAAAATGATATTTCTAAGGATGTATCCCTCTCCTCGGTATTTATGAACGGTTATTTAGGGCCCAAAGAAATTTTGGAATTAATATATTTTCATTCTGTCCTTCATAAATATTTGCCCAATGGCCCTCGCTCAAATTAGACTTATCCAAGACTAAACTCCGGGTCCTCATGGTGATTTTATCATTTGGCCGAGCAACAGTCACGCACGCCCAACTCCGTTTAGTCAATCGTTACAGCTTGTCTTTACAATCACTCCTTCTCGTCAAGATGTGCATGTTGAGTCATCGCCTTCTCAATCTTTTGTTTCAGAATGCTGCTCAAACTTCTAACCCTAAAGAAAATTACCAATCAAGGGGAAGAAGAAGGGACTAATAATAATAAGAAAAAGGGAAAGAATGGGAAGGTAATGCAAATAAATCCAATCTAGGCATGTTATGAGGGTCCGAAAGGATAAAAAGAAAGTGAATTTTCCATGCAAGTTATGGTTGGAGACCATTACTCACCTTTTCCAAAAATCAAGATGCCGAGCATCACTGGTTGGCCTGATAGGTTCTTTTCAGGTTCCCAAGCATGTCAGACAAACCCTTCCCAGATGTTAAGTTTGTTGTTGGCGTTGCTGATCAAACACTGGCTCTTTAGGCAACCCAAGAGAACCTATAAACATATACATGATGAGTGCCTGCGTGCATATCACCACGAGATCCCGTGATTATGGTGAAGATGAGTCTTCGAAAGCCAAGGGTGCCCTCGATGGTACCGAGCCGCTTCATATCACGAGGCTCATCGTTGAGTTTGCGACTCGCATGCCAAAAGCATCTACCAAATGTACGACGATTAATCCAAATGCCGGGTCGCCCATAACTACTCTATCGGGGAAGATCCGGCGCAGTCCCTTGCGCGTCGTCTTCGAGGTGCTCCGCCTTGTCCCTTCTCGCGTGCGTACTCGCTTTCATCGCGCCCGGGTCGTCGATCCAAAGAACTCTCTTGTGATTACATTCGATATGTTCAATTTTAAAAGAGACTTCATCATATGGCTTTCCATATCAAATCATCATATCGGAAATTCAATATTTTTCGAATGGTCGTCGATGAGGGTGCTTCCACATGTGTGATGTCTCTCGTACGTCGGGAAGGGAATCGATCTCCCGCAAATCGTTCCATCCGGCTACTCTTCTCGATCGCGTTGATGGTCATTCTCACGAGACTGCATGGTATTGTCCCAACTTTGCCTAACTGTGTTGGGGGAAAACTCGCAAATATAGAGGTTGAGATACTCGATGCAAGCTTGGACTACAACCTTCCGTTAAATAAATTCAGATTTATGAGATGCATGCCATTGCATCCTCATTATTTCTGATTATTTGCTCCATCACGAAGGAGGATTGTTAAAGAATCAATTTGGACTGTTTTGCACTCAAATGCATCTACCGACTCATCTATTCCAAATTTCCGATAATGCCAGCCACTCATGAGAGTTTAGGGGTTAAATGTATTTTGATGGGTACTTTTGATATTCCACCTCCCACTCGTTCATATAAATGAAATTTCATCCTCCGTGTTCTTCAAGAGAGTTCTCGTAACTCATTATTTTTCGAACTCCTCGACCTTTACCTTCTCACTCACATTAGCTAATTTCAAGTGGGTAGAATGGCATTTCCAATGTCTCCGCAACTAAGATTTCTTATCAATCTATTTTTGACTCGCAAAATCCATTCTGCAGCCTTCTGGTAAGAGTTGAGCGTGCTTAAGGGTTCCTGCCAATAATTATTTCTTCTTCCACTCAGATTGCTTCGATACTACTCTTCCATCCGAAGAGGCCATCCATGTGACCGGTATAGATAGATCGTGGGATGATTGCATCATTGCTCTTACTTTTTACCTCGATTTGAGTGAAGTTGAATCAATTTTTCCAAGCCTTTGTTCGGTCCGCTTTCGCCCGCTCTCGAACCCTTTAGCACCAACACAGCATATGCTCAAGGAACATGGCTGTGATTTCTTCCAACTATCCTGAACATTTGTGATCCCAATGTGATAGTGAATGTCTTCATCGTGAGCTTTCATCAAGTTCCCTCTCGAAGAGATTCCGAGGCTTACACCGATCTCTTTAAAGAGTTTAGGACAGTATTCGCCATCTCGTGAGGAAATTCCCGGTATAGATCCATCTATTGTCCAGCATGAGACCAAGACTTCGCTGAAAATTCTAAACCCGTAAGGCAAAACTTCATCCCGTCAATCAGGGAAGGTCACAGTTTATCAAAGCCGAGGGAGAAGTCGTCATATACACCATTTTTTGGTCATCTAACCTTTCATCATTAAAGGACCCAAGTACACCATGTAAGACCAGCTTTTACCCCAAGTAAAACTGCTTACCATGTTAATTAGAAACCCCAAAAGGAATAATTAATTAAACCATAATTTAATTATTATTCCCTATCATGTTTAACCCAAAACAAAGAAATGAATGAGAATAAACCCATAGTTATCTTATTATTTTCTAGGAATAATTATTTAAATCTTATTTAGATAATATTCCTTGTTAAATATGACCAAATCAACCACCATTAATTAAGTAAATCATTATTTATTTGATTATATCCCAACCACTTCCTTAAAAAGATAAATAAATCATTATTTATTTATTCTTCACTAATCAAGGGATTTGACCCAAGTCAAACACCCTTTCCCTCCAACAAATAATAATAAAATATTCCATAAAGGTGGATCTAGATTTGGTTAACATTATTTTAATCATGCACCAAGATCTAGAATGACCCAATATTTTGTTATAAATAGGAGGGTTCTTCCCCATCATTCCTCACCTTTTGTTGCATACTAGATCACTCTGGATCTATACACTCGGTCTCATTTTCTGCCATTGTTGCTCCCATTGAGCTCTACCTTCTACATTAGGTTTTCTACATCTACAAGAGAGAGAAAACTTAGATCTGAAGTGCTGAGGACTACAAAGAACCCATCCCATTGAGGAGATCTGGATACACCTTCTTGTTTCCTCCCAGGTGCCCTGTAATATAAAAATTCATTCAAAAATCGTGTTCTTGTCTTGTCTGTTGGATGCATGGAGCAAACTCTTCACTTTACTGCTTAATATCTTTCCATTTATAGATCTGTTTGTTGCAGCACTTTAACTACTAATTGCAGATCTGAAGATGTTTTGCAGCCATTATTGTTGTTAGGGCTATTAGTTATGCGTAGCTAAAGTGGTTCTTTATCGTACGCTTCGACAAAGAATTCATACTAACAAATGGCGACTCCACACGGGTTTTAAATTACGACCGCTGTCGTTTTTCCTATTCCTGCATATCCAGCTACTTCAGGCCCTAGGGCTTCTTTTTTAGCTGCTTATTTTTTCTCTTTTCATGTCATTTTTCTCACATAAAACCCTAAAAACCTAAAATTTCTAACTTCCGTGTGTTTCTGGCCCTATTGCGCAGGTAAGCGACACCAGCCGCACCTGAGACGACAATTTTTCAGAAAATCTGCCGCCGAAACAGCAGCCGGGGGGGTGCTTCACCTTTTGGTCCAAAACCTGCGACACGGACGCACTTCTTTTTGTTTCTACTGACCTCATAGAAGATCGGTCGGGAACTGCGACTGCCTTTTTCCAGCATTTTTACGCGGTGTGCAGGTTCTGCTGCGGCCACGCGGGGTTTTCCGCTTAACGTCTCGGCCCGCCTTGACCAAGATCTGATCTGTTTTTACTCATCTAAGTGGGAACCCAGCCCCTTAGGGCTTTAGTACCCTCCACTTTTTGTGGAAGAGTTTCAGCTGTTTCAGCCGTCGGTTTCAGAGCTTCAGCCCCCTCTTTTTCCAGATCTGTTACCTCACTTTCAGATCCATCGAAATCCGCCTCTTTTCCTTTCAAATCACCTCTTGTCGTTTTGTTTGGACCTCTTCCAAAGGCCTCTGCCTTGCCCCCCCCCCCTGGTTTTTTGCTGATTTCCCTTTTTCCAGCCACCTTGCCTCTGTCTCTTGGCTGTGATCTGCACCCCTTGTCTGCAGCTTTATCCTCCAGATCTCTGTCCCCTTTGACCCTAGATCTGTTGAGCTTCCTTTGTGTGTGTTTCCATAGTTTTTCCCTTTCTTTTTCAGCATAGTTGTGAGAGACCCACCTTCTTGGGTTAGATAGATGCATACGTAGCTGTTATTTCTCTGTTATTTCAGCATTTTATTTCTGTTCTCTGTAGGTTTATTTTCAGCTATGCAGCACACTTTTTATTGCTCTCAACAACGGAAAGGGTTTAAAAATTAAAATTAACGCACGCCACACACTGACCCTAAGAGAAGAAGCGCCTGGTTTACACCGCCTGGCAAAGACTCTAAAATCAATCGTCACTGCACCTTTTCTGCCCTTGACCTGAATTGATTCTGTCTCTTTCTGCCCCTGTCGGTTTCTTTCTTCCTGTCATCATTGCGCCCCCAAGGCACCCTTCCCGGAGCCTCCTTGGCCTTCACCCTCAGTCTCCGGTCGATCGACCTGCTCCGTCCCACCATCGTCGAGCCAGTCCTTTTCTGATTCTTTAGGTTCTCCTTTTCCTTCTGGTTCTCCCCCCTGTCACCTCCACTATGTCTGGTCCAGGGCCTAACACTAGCGGGAATCCCGGCCCTAATGCCGGGACTACTACTAGCAGAACCACCACAGGAACTACCTCGGCTTCACCCGTGCTCCCCTTCTTGGTAGGCCTCAGCCTCCCCGATTTGGACTGGTTGATAAACGACCCTATACATCATGACGCTAGTTGGCCCGCTATGCCAACAAAGCTCCCTTCCGACATCCCAAAGTTTGAAGGTCGTGCTGGAGAAGATCCTTCAAATCATGTTCGATCTTTCCACATGTGGTGTTCATCTACCTCCATTATCGATGACTCTGTTCGTCTTAGACTATTCCAACGCACGCTTACAGGCGAAGCTTCTAAGTGGTATGTTGACCAGCCCACTTCCTTCCATACCACCTTTGCAACTCTTGCCTGGGCTTTTTTATCTTACTTCCAGCTTCCCCTTCGTTATGACACTGGTATCGAACTTTTAACTTCCTTCAAGCAAACCTCTTCGACCCGCCTTTCTACCCATGTCCAGGAATGGCGAAGACGACGGAGCTTATGCCAATCTCCTCCCTTCGAAGACCGTGTCTACATGGACTGGTTCCTTAGATCTCTCTTGTCCCCTATCGGGAAAGATGTCGCATCCCATTTTCCTCAAACCGAAGAAGATGCCCTCCAAATGGCGTTAAAGTATGACCTGAGCTACGCTCAGACAGGTTATGATCCTACTGTCCTACCTGATCTTCCCACACCCAATGATGCCCATACACCGGGGGCACCTCATGCCGCCAACAGTATCATTAGACCCATCTCTCATCCATCCGCTCAGCCTCACATGAGCTATGGTTTTCCTGGGGGAGGGGGCACCACTTCCTGCACCTCTCCCCCTCCCGGTAGCATGCATCCAGGATACGGCATGCCTCATCCTTTTGCCCAACCTTCTGCTTACCTCAATGTTGCCCAACCTAACCATTACCCTTATCCACAGCCTGGCGCGCCAACTCCTCCAGCATATGCACTTTCGCCTCCCTTGCCTTCTCAACCCCTGCAACAGCGCTCCCCGCCCCCTCAAGCGCAGGTGGATGCACAGCAGGGATTCATGGCTACCCAACCACCTAACGGACAGGTGGCCACTCCACCTTCCCCTTCTGGTTCCTCCAATTACGAGATCCTCATGATGAACTCTGATCCGCCTCTAACCGTCGACCTTAACCTTCAAACTCGGTCTCGCCAGTACCCCAAGCCTCCTGCTCAGTCTGCTCCCGAGCCCCCCTCTTCAGGTTCTGCAGAGCCTCTTTCGACATCCAATGGCCCCTTACACATCCCTCAACCCAAAGTTGAGGTTCATCCAAAGATTCCAAAGGGACCATTGCGCCGAAATGCTGCTTCCGGTCGAGCCGCTCAGTCGTATAGCATAGTAGATGATTTGGCGCAGTCCCCTGCTGCCATTTCCACACTGGAACTCCTCCAGTCATGCCCTTCCCAAAAGAAGGCTCTACTATCTGCCGTGGGCGCTGTAGATCTTGCTGACGACCAGATGATTGTTTTCGACGCCACTCAATCGGACCACCCTCCCCTCCCTCCTTCCGTCGCCTTCCAAATCTCAGTCAAAATACGAAACGTCATCGTTTCCCGGTGTATCATTGACGAGGGGGCATCCACCTGCGTGATGTCCGCTTCGGTTTGGAAGCAACTCGGATCCCCTGAGCTGGCCCCTTCCACGATCACCCTTAGAGCGTGGGACGGCCATGCCTCCCAGCCCATTGGCTTGTTCCGTAATTGCCCTATCACACTCGCCGGTAAGACTGTTTGCGTTGACGTCGAAGTCATTGACGCCCCACTAGACTACAACATTCTTTTGGGGCGAAGCTACACCTATGCTATGTCTGCTATCCCATCCGCGGTCTTTCGCAAGATGTCTTTCCCCCATAATGGGAAGATAGTCACCATTGACCAGTTGACATATCATGAGCCAAAATCTCAGACCTCACCTGAGACGAACATCTCTTCTGTAGCCAACAAGCAAACCATCGACTCCTTGACCAGTGTCTCCCCCGGCGTTTACAAGGATTCCTCCCTGCTTGGAACTTTTCCTAGTCTCCCCCCTCCTCCTATCTCTGACCTCAGATCATCGAATGTTTGCATGATGCAATCGTCTCGGGCTGCTCTCAAGCAACCTGCTTCGGCTAGTCAGCAACCTTGCCCTCCGCAACCTGCTCTTAGCCCTTCACCTGCAGTTGGTAGTCATGAGCCCCTTTATCCCCCTGGCACGGTTCCTCCAGGCCTTAGCCATTTAGGAGCCATCCCACCTGGCCATGCCCCCTCTGGTTAGATACCGTTCCTAGCTCCCCCACCAGGAGTGTACACGGTACCAGTCATGGCCACCCTCTCTCTTCCTAACTTGACACTTGGGATTCCCGTTTGGTACCTTGATCCTCCAGCCCCCACCTTGCCTGGTCAACCCAAACCTTATATCGCTTTGACCCCGGTTCCACCGGTCCCCATGGCTTCTCCCGTTGCATAAGTGTCTCAGTCACTTCAACAGGAACCACCTCCTGTTGCGACCGCTTCGGGTAAGAAGGGCAAAGCTCGCAAGGGGGCATCAAAGGACAAGGCTGCCCCGACAAACCCTGCTCCTCCTCAGCCTCCAAAGCATACCATCCAGGGTGCTTTGTGTGATGTTGTCGGTCACGCCTCCCATACCTGTCCTGAATTACTTCATCTAAAGCCCATGGTTAATGTCACGTTCCCTGAGTCCGCGGTCCCAGAAGCCTCTGTTCCTTCCACAACCGCGGCCAACAAACCCAAGACTATTCACACCAACCACCCCCGTGCTTTGTGTGATCTCCATGGCCATCACACCCATATTTTTCCCCGCCTCGAGGACTTCCGCACCTCTATTGCCGCGGTCCACCAATTCGAGGCCAAGCGCAATGAGTACACCTCTCCCATATTTGCGCATTCTGCTTCAGCAGAACTACCATATATGACTGCTCCCATTGACATTCCCCCTCCTGATGTCGAGATGACGGAGCCTTCGTCCCACATTTTCTACCTATCATCATCCATGAGACCCTCGGGGACCATTCCATCTGAATCCTCCCCTGTTGTTTCGCTTGAATTTTCTTCAGCGATCATCTTGGGCTCAACATCGGTAGATCCTTTATCTACTTACTCTTCGGTCACCCCTTGTGACGATGCGCATGTGAACCTCTCTTCTCATGATGATGATTCGGGCCACTTCACCACGTCAGGTGGTTCTTCTTCCACCAGTCACCCCATCTTCTATCACGATGACGACATTATGGAAGAAATTCCCGCCCCTGACTTCATCTATTCCCCCTTACATCGAACCCATGCGTTCACACCACATCCACCTTGTGGCCATTACATCGAAACCCAATGTTTGGGTAAGGGGGCACCCACATTTGAGAAACCAAGAGAAGCCATTCTCCACCACTCTCCTAGTGTATCTGGTCGTGTTGACTCTAGACCCAGTATTCTTCCACATTTAGAAGAACCTCTAGAGTCCCATATCACTTCAGATCACTCTCGGGACGATACCCCTTATCGTTCCCTCATCTTACATCAACAACCCAGTCTCTTAGACATTATTGTTGACCAACCTATAGCTTTTCTATGAGAGCATCAGTTCATTATCTCCAAATCCTCCTTTTGGGATAGTGACACCAGGTATGCCAATTTGGAAACTTAAAGTCCATTTGATCCCTATATGCAGTACCAAAAGAGATTGGTAATCCTCCATTTCCTTTCTCAAACTGCATAACCATAACTAGAACAAATGGCACACCACATCATTAACATGTGTTTAGATTCCCATTTTTCTAAATACATTTTGGCATGATCACACCATGCTTGGGGGCACCTCTGCCCCCCAACCATAACCCTCCTCACCTCGTTTTTGGAGAGGAGGTTGTCTTACCAATCGAATGTGAAATTCCTTCTCTACAACTAGCCGTTGAACTTCTCCCTGACACCTCACCGCTAGAACAACGACTTATCATGCCTGAGCACGCCTCTGAAAACCGCCGTGTTGCCTTGCAAACCATGGAAGCGGCCCAAAAACGCACCAAAGCTCAATATGACCGAAAAGTCCAGCCTCGTACCTTTCACGAAGGCGACCTTGTTCTAGTATATGACCAGGCCCAGGATGTCCTTGGGCATGGGAAGTTCAACTCATTATGGCTAGACCCTTACATCATCAGTAAGGCGCTCGGTAAAGGGGCATACCTCTTAGAGGATTTCGAAGGCCATCCCCTTCCTAGTCCTCGCAACGCACTCTATCTTAAGAAATATTACCCTTAGCATTTCCCTTCTGAAATGCATGTTTTATTTCCTTTTAGATAGCCAGCATTTGTTCTTTCTTTTTTCTCCTTCCCCGGACCCATTTTGTCCACGAGGGGCCAACTCACCTCCTTAAAATCGAATTTCCTCACTTACGCCACTTGTACTTGGGGCACCATATTGCTCCCTTACTTGTCCATGTTCGTGTCGATTTTCGTCATGAGTTCCCATCTTGTACTCATGCTTCCATGGTCCCCATTAGGGCCCTTACTGTGTGGCAGCACCATCGAGTCACCCTTGTTTAGAGCATCCAAGTTGAGTCATCATTGCATCCATGGAGTCTATACCACGTCCCTTGGCACCCCACTATAGCCCTCCACCCATCATTGCTTGGTCTCTCTCTTGTGTCGCACATTTTGACCTTCAGTCTCACTGTCCCCTATCCCCCATGATCTTGTGTCAGTGGCTGCCATGTCATCCATGCTCTTTATGCTCTAACAAGGGAGGTCGTCCATTCGCTACTCAGTCCTTCCCATTCCCATTTCCACTATCGTCATTAGTGTCAGTCTGTCTGTCGCTCTATTGTTTTCTCTCGTGCCTTAGTTGAGGATCTCTCATTGCCTCACCTATGGCGGACCTCCTTCTGTCGACATCAGCACATTCATTCCAGAAGCAAGGTCTAGAGGGCGGTGTACCTTGGTTCCATCTTCCTCTCTTGTTCGGGACCTCGGATCAGGCAGGGGGATCTCTCACTTCCCTTTGGCTTGATTGCTTCTCCAGCTCCTTTCAGCACGATCGAGATTCGTATACTGGACAGTCCAGTGACCCAGCAGCAGCTCTTGATGATTCCCGGGCGTGTGTGAGATGTCTCAGCCCTCATGAGGGGGTGGCCCTGCAGGTAGCCCCCCACATGCCCGGATGACCTCTTCATTGCGGCCTTTGATGCCGCTCCAGATTTTGATGATGTTGGCCTTAGCCACTTGCAGCACCTCTATGATTTGCATGTATCGATCGGATTTTGGTCATGCCCTTTACGAGGGGGGCATTTTGGGTTGTATTTATCTCATGTACTCAGATATTATTGTACTAGTCCTGGCTGTTATCCCAGACACAGCATGTATGTGGGACTCTTCATTGTATTTTTATCTGGCCCTTTATTATGCCAGTTGTACTCTATGGTTCGGTCCCTTGTTTACTGGACACACTATTCTTTTGTACTTTGTCACGGCGGGCATAGGTATGCCTCCCCCGCCGCCTTCAGCACAGGTACCCTCTCATAACAGAGACTTGTTGCACCTGCGAGTCTCGTCTCCTCAGGGTCTAGTCCTTCAGCACACTATCTACCTCACATTCCTCTCTCTGACATCCCTTTTTGCTGTCTAGTGATTGTGTTCTTACAATGTACTTCGGTCATACGATTTGCTCCTGACACTCGCACGCTGGGGGGCAATCTGTTACACCATTTTTTGGTCATCTAACCTTTCATCATTAGATGGACCCAAGTACACCATGTAAGACCAGTTTTACCCCAAGTAAAAGTGCTTTCACTATGTTAATTAGGAGACCCCAAAAGGAATAATTAATTAAACCATAATTTAATTATTATTCCCAGTCATGTTTAACCCAAAAACAAAGAAATTAATGAGATAAACCCATAGTTATCTTATTATTTTTCTAGGAATAATTATTTAAATAATATTCCTTGTTAAATATGACCAAATCAACCACCATTAATCAAATAAATCATTATTTATTTGATTATATCCCAACCACTTCCTTAAAAAGATAAATAAATCATTTATTTATTTATTTTTCACTAATCAAGGGATTTGACCCAAGTCGAACACCCTTTCCCTCCAACAAATAATAATAAAATATTCCATAGAGGTGGATCTAGATTTGGTTAACATTATTTTAATCATGCACCAAGATCTAGAATGACCCAATATTTTGTTATAAATAGGAGGGTTCTTCCCCATCATTCCTCACCTTTTGTTGCATATTAGATCACTATGGATCTATACACTTGGTCTCATTTCTGCCATTTTGCTCCCATTGAGCTCTACCTTCTACATTGGGTTTTTCTACATCTACAAAAGAGAGAAAGCTTAGATCTGAAGTGCTGAGGACTACAAAGAACCCATCCCATTGAGGAGATCTGGATACACCTTCTTGTTTCCTCCCAGGTGCCCTGTAATATAAAAATTCATTCAAAAATCGTGTTCTTGTCTTGTCTGTTGGATGCATGGAGCAAACCCTTTACTTTATTGCTTAATGTCTTTCTATTTATAGATCTGTTTGTTGCTGTAATTCCAATTACCTCTCTTTTTATACCTATAGTAATAAAGTATTGCACCATATGTGAAAACTCCATTTCTTCCCATAGTTGATGAGTCCACGAAGGACCATTTTAATTGTATGCAATAATAACATAATTAAAATTGCATCTAAAAGAAAAACTTGCTCAATTTAATTTTGAACGTACACTCATCTCAACCCAAACTGAATATAAAAATATTAAAGTTATAACCAATACCACCGGTCTCCCAAGGTTTCACGACCAAACTGATCATCAAAAATTCTGCATTGTGGCACAATATGTTGTTTTCTTTGATGTGACATATTACAGTCATATGTCATGCAGTTCATTTTCTGTGCATGTTGCTTAAGACTTCAACCTCACCTCTGTTGCAAACCAGGACTGCTTCATGGATGTTGCCCTCAACCTCCGTGCGTTGCTTCAAACCACACTTTTGCAGCATCTCCTTTGCTCTCACCTGGAACATTACCCCACAACCCCTCTCGTGATTGTCTCATGTCCTATGGGCAGTGGTATCCACCTTCTATATGATACTTTCGTGTGTGTGCTTATTATGAAGCCACACGAGGAGTGTGCTTATTGTAAAGTTGCACTTTGCTTCACGGCATGTAATTGGCACGTTCATACCATAGCTACACTCATACCACACTTGCACTGCGTGAAATTACATGCCCATACCATGAATTTTCCTGTGTGGTTCTTGTAATGCCACACTATGCTTGTGGTATTACAACGTCCTCCTTCCATACGCGTCAAGACAATTATATATATATATATATATATATATATATAAATAAAGGATTTCTAAGTAGATTAATGCACTTTTGCATTCATGGATAGTGTGGAGGTATTAGTAATAGTGTTGAGGAAATTACAATATTATCAACTTATAGTTTGACTATATACACTTAAAAATTCATTCATTCAGTGTGCCTAGGTACTACGAGGTTTAGTTTTTGGAAATATTTATCATTTTTCTATTATGTAGTTTTACTTATTTATAGTCATTTTATTCATTCTTTTAAGGTTTTTAAACAGTTTTTTTATAGGATGTTGGAACCATTGTGTGGTCGTGTCAATGAGTATTTTTTATAAGTGATTTTTTTTTAAATTGCTATTAGGTCCCTTATCGTAATAGTCTTTTAAGAGAACTTATAGTAAGAGTCTTTTAAGGGAACTTTTCAAATGGGAAAGACTGGATAGAAAGTCTAGAAAGGGGAGGTGAGATGAGGTGGTAGATTTAAATAAATTCAAACATAATGTTTATGAGAATGGTATTTCTACTTATCTATTTCAAATAAGATATATGCATGCAGTTGAATCTATAACATCTTTATTTTTTTTTAATATACATTTAGGATATTCCTAAATACATTTTTAGTATTTCACTTCTTATTCCAATGATTTCACTTCCTTTTCTTCATTTGGAGAATACCAAAATATTCTCTGTTTATATCACCAATGGTTAATAAGTTTGGATTTTCAATAAGCATGGAAAATTATTAATACTAAAATTTTGATGTTAACGTTCAAAATAAGAATTTAAGCAGAAATTCAAAATAAGAATACAAAATTTAACATTTAGAATAAGAATTTCAGCAGATAAGTAATATTTTACCTTCATAACCAAAAAAAAAAATGCATGAAGGATATTTTTAGATACTAACCTGATTTTACTTGCTGTGTTCGATGATGATTTTTGTTACTGTAAACTCTCATTTTAATTTTTGGTTTGCTAGAAACTAATTTTCCCAATTCGTATGGGGTTTTGCTACGTTTCAAATTTGAGAGGAACAATTCCTCTGTTCTACTCAATTCGAGATGGGTTTGATGCATTCATCTTTTAAGGAAAACAATTCCTTTGTTCCTTTGGGAACTCCCTTATTTTATTTGTAGTTACTCCGTTTTAACCTTTTTTACATTGTCTATACGAATTATAACTCCACTGACTCTTAATTAAATTGTTTTAATTGTCCAGCATTTATTTTTATGTCGTTTGTATGAGGATTACATTCCAAGTCATGTTAAAATTCAACTTGGTGGTATGTGGGGGTTTTGAACTCTCAGTTGTCCTTTCCTTTTGGTTTCTTACCTGTTGGCCATGCTAGCCTTATCTCACCTTTGTATGCGCAGGCTTCGGAAATTTTCATTATGCTACAAGATATGGTTTATGGTCATGATATGCCTCATCCGAGTGTATCCCTGTTGCTTTTTTTATCTACCCATTATTTTCATACTAGAATTCTTGTTCTTCTCTTGAAAGAGAGAAGGGTTTTTTTCTGTGTGAACCCATAACTAGATTTTGATAACAGTGTGAGGTTCAAGTTACGCTAGTTCAGAGAACCTCTCATATTCCAGTTATTACATTTGTCCAATTTCTTACTTTCATAATAGAATTACAAGTATATTATTTCAATAATTATCGTAGTTTTACCTCTTTATTGTCATTTATATATTTAATTGGGGGCTTGCCCTGAATTGGGTTTTCATTCATAATTCTGAGAATCACCATTCGTTGGTTCCATGTAAATCTTTGTTGGTTTATCTTTATGATCCTTCGTCATGTATATTCATAAAACTGACTGGTGATATTTCAGAATTGTGTGAGGCCTTTCCTTTGTTAATTTAATTTGTCGATGTTATAATTATACTCTTCCAGTTATGAGTTTCATATCGGAACTTGTTGTGTTATATAATTGTAATTGTAATTTTCAGTTTATTTTGTTGGATCACAAGCCTTAACCCTCTAGGAGATGTTACTTGGTTAATGTTTAGTATGGCTTTCATATACCAATCATGAGTTCCTCTTTCTCATATAGTTTAGATTAAATGTGTTGATACTTTTGTGTATTTCCTCTTTTCACTTACTCTGCTCAGAAGAAAATATGTACCTATATTGAGGTTCTGCCCTTGAAGGTAATAGGCATTCTACTAACACAGGTTTGTTCCTGCATTGAGGTTTGGCACAATAATATTTTTATTTATCAGTCACTTCTTCTTTGTGATGAACATAGAATTTTAGTGTAGTATTTCCATGTTATATACTTGTTTTCAACTGAATTTATGTGTTATATGGGTAACTACTACCCAGGTTTCTCCTCTTTCTCAGATTTGGAAAAGTGTTCCATAATATAGAAATAATTCCTTATCCAAGTTAGTCCAAATTATTTAAGTACTATCTAGTCCTTGTCTATACTCCCTAGTTTACATATTAAATCAACATTACTTACAACATTCACTAATTGTATGTACAGGTGAAGAAAAAAATCATGAAAGAGTATACTCAAGTAATTTAGCTATCATTACTTGTCTTCATGTCTTGACATTATGATTTATTTTTAGGTATTAAAGGGTTTTCAAACTCCATTATATTAGATATTGTTTTTTAGGATTCAACTGCATTAATTAAGTCATTCATCTATGACCCTTTCCATGACACATAATCATAACTGACTAATTTCTCATGTTTTTGGAGTATTCCACTTAGCACTCATTGCATCGGGCGATGCTCACAGGGGTGACGAAGTGGGATTGAAATAGTGAAATGAATCACATAACATCAATCATCACTTCTGGGGCTTGCACCCAGTAACCAGGACTTCTCGGGAGGTAACCCATCCCAGATCGCCTCTGGCTCAAGCACGCTTAGCTGTGGATTTTTCCCCACAATCAAAACCACTTAGACTATTACCCAATTTGAAAAAAATTAGAAAGTATTGTGCCTCATGAACCATTCATGTAGAGCTCCCTCCACTCTTTGTATTTAAGTATTCAAGGGTATTCATAGTGGATTATTTCTGATATCATTTTTCAGGATTCAACTGCGTTTAGTAAGTCATTCATTTATGACCACTTCCATTATATGAAATTGTAACTGAATAATTTCTCATTATTTTTGAGTATTCTAATTAACACTCATTGCATGGGGTGATGCTCACAAGGGAGAAGAAGTGGGATTGAAACTAGTGAAATGAATCACATAGCATCAATCATCACTTCCATGGTTGCACTCAATAACCAGCACTTTCCGGGAGGTCCTGCATCCCAGATCACCTTTGGATCAAGTGATCTTAACTATGGAGTTTTCCCCACAATCAAACCAACTTAGCTTTCCACCCCATTTGCAAAACCTTAGCAAGTATTAATTAGTTAATTTTTCTTTTAATTCCTCACTTTCCTTTTGTAGGTTTTCTCTCAAGTATTTTAACTCAGTTACTTTCTTCAGTTGTCTCCTTTCTAGTGCAGGCTGACAATTTGACTCTTTCTTTCTCAAATCGGTTACTTGTTGTACCATTATGGCTCATATGGTGCTTATATTAGTCCTATTTTTCTAGGGATTATGTGTGAATGCCATGCTTGGTCCTTAACCATAACTTATCTGGATGTAGCTATTCTTTTTATTTCAATTGGTCTCCTAGAGATATAGATCTATATGATAGTGATATTATCAATAATCTCTAAGAGGTTTTGTAATTAGACAATTTATGTATGAAACATTTGGAATTTGGAATTATTCTATTTCATGTACTATCTCTTCTAACTTTTCATGATGAAATATATATATCAAATTTTCATATATTTTCTCCAAAATGTAATATATATGAGTTTCCATATATTTTCTCCAGGATGTAATATATATGAGTTTCCTTGCTTATGTAAGTTCTCTTACTTTTACATCTACTCACATATACACACACACAGATATATATATATATATATATATATATATATATATATATATATATTCCACATGCATTAATATTCACTAGTATTTAGCAACTGCATTACTTTACTTAATCCTTTTATGCATGTCTACTTAATAATAATTATTAGAATATGACCCTGTCCATGGGTTTATATCAAATTTGATTTTTATCTGCTATTAGTATTTTAGTATGTGTAATATAAATAGAGACTGCACTATATTTAATTACAAAGAGGACACTGTACAATACACATGAAAAAGGATAATGTAAAATACACATAATTATTTACTAAATATTTTAATAAGCATGTACATGTCCACAATACACAGAAAGACTTAAATATTTTTTCTAATATGACATGTAAAAGATACATATGTACCAAATAATGTCTTCCAGAAGGAATTATCATTGTGATTTTAGACCAGTTCAATTGTCTAACACACTTTTCCAACATAAAAAATTTACTAGAAAACCATAGTACATACGTACCAATGTGTAAAGATGAATTTTTCTCCCAACCATGAGCTTCTCCTCAGAGCTGTCCACTGAGCAGAGACCAATATTCCCCATTGTTGACAACGCTTTGTCACACTAGTGATGGCTATTTTAAGCCTTATTTCCTTCAACATGTTTCCATAATGGCGTCCCATTATTATGGGTTGAGGTTTCCCATTGCCTAGGCTTTTATTTTGTTTTTTATACAAAATCTGACTTAAAAACTTGCTTTTCCTCATCACAGTTTTTCCTTACCTCTTTCTAGTAACTTTCCACTTTACTAGGGATTTTCTATATCTTTTTCTCCCATCTAATTTAATTATTTATTAAATTTTCTTGAAAGATGTTTTGGAGAGTTTTGGGAAAGTTTGAAATTCTAGTCCATCCTCATGGATAAGAATTTCCTGGTCTCCATTGATTTGTCTTTACCAAATTAAAATTTACTTCATAATTAATTATTAATTTAAAAATACTTCTTTTCATACATAATTTTTCCATAGGTCCAGCTCGGCGTTGGTTTTATTTACACAACATAAAAGCAATAAATCAGGGGTTGGCGAGAGGATTGACAGTGGCTCAGATCTGCAATGGTGAGAACACTCTGGCTGCCATAGCTCCCGAGATCCATGAGGGTGTGCTAGAGGAACTGTGTCCAGATGATCCTGCACATAGACTTGAGACAACGATTATTAGCAATGGTGAGGCTCGGAAGGAAGTCGAGCTCCACCCCATCTCGGCCTCTGGTTCTAGCCAGGCCTAAGCCTAGTGATGCAGCTTCTGCAGCACCCTGCAGATCTCAGGCTTAAGGGTTTGAGAATGAAGGACACCATAAATAGATGTGCAAGTCGGATTAGCTTCACATTGAAAGCCAAAAGCAAGGAAAAATTGGCCACTCATAGCCTTCCTCCGCTCCTTCTCAGACCCTCGCTTCACCATACTTCTCCCAAAAAGGCAAACATTACACCCTCCTTCCAGATCCAGATTATACTCCTCAACATGAAAACGAGGCTCTATTGGTTACGATCTACATATCGGGTGCAAAATATAATGCATGTTTTCGAACCCCCTCTCACTCTCTTTTTATAACATTGAGAAAAATTCTACTCTAGTTTTGTCCCTCCGTCTGTGAGGAGGGGCTTCTATGCATCCCTCCTCTATGCAAGCTTTCTCCTACAAGGATGTTGTCCATGCAAAGAACCCCAAGAAAGCTACTCCTCCTCCTTAGGCTCCCAAGCCCTTTTTAATGGACAAAATGAAAGAAATACCAGTAATTGAAATCTCCCACCCAACAATGGATGACTAGTTTCAGCAATACGCAGAAAGAGCCATAATATTCTGATTCAATGGATTATGGCCATGCTAAGAAGATCTCTATTAAGGGTTTCACACTTCTTGGAACAATAACACTGGGTTTTATTCTGCTCAAATGGTTTATTCATAGTCCCATTCGCTTTCGAGGAGGACTATCAAAAAGATCTAACAGGAGGACCTTGGTTCTGGGGAAAAGCTGGGCTATTCCTCACACCATGGTTCCTAGATTTCGACCCTTCCATCACTGTAATCACCAAGCTTCCTATTTGGGTCAGGCTCCCAAATTTACCAACCCCTCTATGGCACTATTATGTCTTTCAAGGAATCGGCAATACTCTAGGCTGCTTTCTAGATACGAACACCTCCAGGGGGGAGTCAGGCATATACACCTACGATAGAATATGCGCTGAAATAGACATCAGCAAAGGATTTCCATATCAAATCATTCTCAAAATGGGAGACTTAAATTAGAAAAAAAGCTTGGATTATAAGAATACCACCTTCAGATGCCGCCATTGCCACCAAACTAGACACCTTCAGAACTCATGACCCTCCTTCCTGGCTCAAAAGAAGAAGAGCATCCACAAATCAAACTCCAAAAGCTGGAAACCTTGTTTCTCGCTGCCCATGGATGACATCGATTCCTTCAACTCCAGTGAGGAAGAGATCAAAGCAGATGCGAAGGTCAGAAAGCAAGAAAAGGACATTACCTCGACAGACCCCGATATGCCCATTGGTCCCATGAATCCACAGAAACAATCTCATGAAACCTCCTCCTCAGATTCAGATAAAGAGACCACTCTTCCAGACACTAACAGGCTCTAAGTGGTATTAGCCCAACAACCCCAGGATGGATGGGTCAGAGTTTCAAAAAAGAAAGGAAAGAAATTTCGTACTGAGGAAACTACCCACTCGGGGTAGTTATGAGTGTTTTTCATGTGGCTCCTTTGTTATTTTGTCTGTATCTCTTGTCTCTCTCTTTACTTCCCCATGGGACCGAGGTTGAATGTTCTTCATTTCTAGTCTCTCATTATCTAGCTTCTTGTGCTTGTAATTAATCTTGTACTATACACTTTTTAATAGAAATAGACTAATTTACCAAAAAAACATAAGTGATTTCATGTTTTAGTTTAATATTTATTAAATTCACAACGGTCTTTTTAATGAAAAAAATAAGAAAACCGTGCAATTTAATTGCATTTATTGTGCATTTAATGAAGAATTCAAGTCAATGGATTGGTCAGTAAATGGTCTGAAAAGAGGGCATGAAGGGCCATGGATGATCCGTTAATGCTGACAGTGACTAGGGGTGCTATGGAAATGTATTAAAATCAATATTTTCAGTCTCGTGGGAAATATATTATACTCATGGGAAAAATATTTACCCAACATCCAGTTACAAAGTCATTTATCCTCCAAATACTATTCACCTGTTTATGTAATCATCCTTGCAAATTGTGATGATGGTATGTAGTTAAGGGGAGTCATTATGCATATGCTTTCCCTTATTCAAACACTGTACGAAATATATAATATCTCTATATATATTATATATTGTGTAGAAGGGCCTTGTCTCTCACACTATCCCATAATATCTAGCAATAGAAATCTGTTTGGAAGTAAATATAAATCCAGCTTAGAAATGGCATCCAACAACAAAGGTATCAAACATATGATTTCTTTTAATTTTCATTTCTATGTTGGAAAATTGGATAGATGGCCTGCTTCAATACCATGCTGGAAATTTCTGAATATTTCGAACAAAACAGAGGAAGAAAAGTTCCTCAAATAAACACAAAGATTTAATGATAGAGATGTGGAAAAAGAGATGGAGTAAATCTCTATTTCATTAACCATAAAAATGACTACTACAAAATACAAACTTTCATCAGAACTACAGTTCTGGAATAAAAATATACTCCTTACTCTGTTTTTCAATTTCTTCTTTTACACAGATTTCTGTTTTAGCAACACACAGTCAGTTGCTGAAACTCCACATAGTCTGTTGCTAAAACACACAGTCTGTTGCTGAAACACTCTAGAAAATGCACTGCTACTACAAAACATAGTGATTCTAATTTCTTCTGTTTTCTGCTCTCTGTCTTCTTCTCTGCCTCTGTCTCTAATTCTCTATCTTTCTCTATTTATCTAACATTAAAACTAATGTTGTCTATTACATATATATGTTGAAAAACATATTTGACTTAAAACATTAAAATAATAAAAATATCTTTTAATCTTATCAGCCTTTTAAATGCAGTAAGCGGTGGGAGATAAGGTGATGCCATTTGGAAAAAAAAAAGTCAGCTGTTGCAGGGACATTAACTCAGAAAATTTAATGCACAGTGGAGTGAAAAAATAAAACATGACTTTAAGGCATCCGTCCTTCTGAAATATCCACAGAAATCAGATTTCTGTCCACCTGTTTCAGATTGCAGTTGAAATTAAATTCTAACACTCCCCCTTAATTAAAACTGCTGCTATCTTCTTTACTCAGTTTCAACTCCATTACAGTTGGAGTCACAGTTGCCTTGTTGTTCTGCATGTTAAATTTTTTCAACAATGCTTCTACATATTTAACTTGGGAAATGAAAACACCATTTTCACTTTGGTCTACTTCAATTCCAAGAAAATATCTTAAGAAACCCAAGTTAGTCATTTCAAATTCACTTTTCATGACTGCTTTAAAATCAGCAATGAGAGAAGCATCATTTCCAGTAAAAATTAAATCATCTACATATAAAAGAACAATAAGAATCTTACCGCCATTCTCCTTTATGTAGAGTGTGGGTTCACCATCACACTTCTAAAACCCATTCTCAATCAGGTAAGCATATATTCTATTGTACCATGCTCTTGGAGCTTGCTTCAGCCCATAAAAATCCTTCTTCAGTCTGCATACTTTATGCTCTTGGCCATCAACTTCATAGCCTCGAGGTTGTTCAACATAAACCTCTTCTTTTAACACTCCATTCAGGAATGTATATTTAACATCCATCTGATAAATCTTCCATTTGTATTGTGCCGCAATAGACAACACTGTTCTGAATATTTCTATCCTTGCCATTGGTGCAAAGGTTTTATCATAGTCTCTCCCTTGTTGCTACTTGTAGCCTTTAACAACAAGTCTGGATTTTTGCCTTTCGATATTTCCTTCAGCATTTATTTTGGTCTTATAGACCCACTTAACTCCAATGGCATCTTTTCCTTCAGGGAGGTCCACTAACTCCCATGTTTTACTCTTCTCAATTGCACCAATTTCTTCATTCATTGCTTCAATCCATTTATCTTCATTTATAGCATCTTCAAAATGAATTGGGTCATCAACATGAAAATATAAAGTGAATAAAGAATTCAAACTGGTATTGTTACTTACCTCTCCTTGCTCATAAATCTCATTCAGATTTCTAAATCTTGGTCTTCTTGGTGTGCTTGGAGTTCCATTCGAACTTGAGGGCGTTTATGATCCCTGCGGTGTGCTTGGAGAAGAAATTCTTTGTCTTCTTAAGGCTGTTCGAATTCCAGCTTGTGGTGTGGTTTGTTGTACTTGCTTTGGTGGAGGAAGAGCCACCAAGGAAGGATTATTTGCTGCTGTCCCTTCCTCTTCTTCTTCGTGAGACACAATTATCTTCACGTTCACTGTCTTCTCTAAGCTTCCATCCCAAGCTCCATCTTCAATGAACTGCACATCTCTGCTTACTATCAATTTCTTGGTGGATGGATTATAGAGTTTGTATGCTTTTGACTCATCACAGTAGCCAATAAAGACACACTTCTCCCCCTTATTGTCAAGCTTCTTCCTTAGCTGATCTGGTACATGTGCATATGCTACATAGCCAAATACTCTCATGTGAGTGACAATTTTCTTTTTTTCACTCCGTGCTTCTTCTGGTATTTTATTCATAACAACTTTAGTTGGGAATCTGTTCAAGATGTAAACTGTGCAAGTGACAGCTTTAGCCCAATACTCATGCGGCAAGTGTTTTTCCTTCAACATACTTCTGACCATGTCCAAAATGGTCCTATTCTTCCTTTCCGCAACACCGTTTTGCTGAGGTGTATACCTCACGGTAAATTTCTTTTGTATGCCATTCTCTCTGCAGAAACGCAAAAAGTATTTGGAGATGTACTCTCCACCTCTATCTATTCTGAGAACTTTGATATAATGCCCACACTGCTTCTCAACAAGAGTTTTGAAGTGGCAGAATTTCTCAAACAGTTCACTCTTCTGTTTCAACACATACACTCATGTCTTTCTGGTGTAATCATCAATGAAAGTTAAAACATATTTATTTCCAGCAAATGATGGTATTTTCATCGGTCCACACACATCAAAGTGAACAATTTCCAAGGGTTATTTTTCCCTTATAATCTTTCCTGTTGGAAATCTTTCTCTGTGTTGTTTGCCCAAGATGCAGCCTTCACAAAGGCTATCCGGCTTCTCAATCAATGGAAATCCCTTTACCATTCCATTTCTATGCAACAAATTCAAGCCTTCGAAATTGAGATGTCCAAATCTCAAGTGCCATAACCAGTTCTCATCTTTCACTTGTTCTTGAAAGAATTCTTGTGTTACAGCTGCAATAGTTCTTCCTTCCTTCAAATCTTCTCTGAGTTTGAGAGGAAACATTCTATTGTTGGTCATCTGCACTTCTGCAATGATCTTCTTACTTGGAGGTATGTCTCTGATTGTACACATATAATCTTTGAAGAACACATTGTAACCTTTTTCAATGAGTTGTCCAATGCTCAAAAGATTACATTTCAGACCAGGTACATAGTATACCTCTCGCACAATCATCTGTTTTCCATTTCTTGTTAGGATAGTAAATCTGCCTTTACCCTTGATAGATATCTTACTATCAGTTCCTGTTGTTACCTCAGATTTCACATTTTCATCCATATTGGCAAACATTTCTATGTTTCCAGTCATGTGATTACTACAACTTGAGTCTAAGAACCAAAAATATTCTTGTTTGTCTTGTGCAATGTTACATGTTAAGAGCACAATATTTGGATTCTTATCTTCTTCATTTGAAAAATTAGCATTTTTCCTTATATTCATGTCATTTTTCTTTTTCCTACATTCATTTCCATAGTGCCCATATTTTTCACAATAATGACCTTGGACTTGGGATTTGTCATACCTTTGTCCATGAGCTTGCTGTTTTCTTGAACCTTCATCTTGGTTCTGATTACAGCTCCTTCCACTTGTGCTTGCAGGATTATTTTTGCCTTTGTTTTGGCTTCTTCCACGACCTCTGTTATTTTCTTTACCTTGACCTCTTCCTCGACTGAATGACATCTGAGTCTTGAATGCTTGCTCAAAAGAGGAATCTGTTCCTCTACTCAGTCTGTGTTCATGATACACAAGAGAAGCACTCAGTTCATCTAATGTGAACTATGAGAGATCCTTTGTCTCTTCTATTTCTACCACAATAGCTTCAAACCTTGAGGGTAAACTTCTCAATATCTTCTCTACAATCCTTATTTATTCAAGAAATTCACCATGAGATCTTATCTGGGTTATCAACCCAATAAATTGAGTGAAGAAAGAATCTATTGTATCAGATTCCTTCATGCTGAGTGTTTCAAAATCTCTCCTCAACATCTGCAACTTTGCAGTCTTCACCTTCTCCATGCCTTGATAGGCAGTTCTGAGAATATCCCATGCCTCCTTAGACTTTTTTGCTGCTGTAATCCATGGGAAAACACTCTCATGTACTGATTGAAAGAGAAAAAAGAGGGCTTTGGAGTCCTTCTTCCTGTCGCTCTTCAACAGGTCTCTTTCTGCTACTGTCAAAGCAGCCAACGCTGCTGCATCTGTAGGTTCAGGGTATTCATTTTCAAGTAGCTCCCATAATCCTTGAGAAGCAAACAAATCTCTCATAGTTATGGACCAATAACTATGATTCTTCCCATTAAACTGTGGAAGTTGGGAATTTGTCAAACCAGTTCCAGCATCTGCCATCTTAACTGTATAAGTAAAGAAAAGATACTGACTGTATAATAAAACAAGCAAGAACTTTCTCTGCTGGAGAAATATAATCATTAAGCTTCTTATAGCTCCTGCAGAGGAAAAAAAAACTCTATTTTGTCTCACTGAGTGCCTAGACTAGCTCTGATACCATGTTGGAAAATTGGATAGATGACATGCTTTAATACCATGCTGGAAATTTCTGAATATTTCGAACAAAACAGAGGAAGAAAAGTTCCTCAAATAAACACAAATATTTAATGATAGAGATGTGGACAAAGAGATGGAGTAAAGCTCTATTTCATTAACCATAAAAATGACTATTACAAAATACAAACTTTCATCAGAACTATAGTTCTGGAATAAACAAAATACTCCTTACTCTGTTTTTCAATTTCTTCTTTTACACAGATTTCTGTTTCAGTAACACACAGTCAAATTCTGAAACTTTACATAGTTTTTTGCTAAAACACACAGTCTGTTGCTGAAACACTCTAGAAAATGCACTGCTACTACAAAACACAACGATTCTGATTTCCTCTGTTTTCTGCTCTCTGTCTTCTTCTCTGCCTCTATCTCTAATTCTCTATCTTTCTCTATTTCTCTAACATTAAAAATACTGTTGTCTATTACATATATATGTTGAAAAACATATTTGACTTAAAACATTAAAATAATAAAAATATATTTTAATCTTATCAGCCTTTTAAATGTAGTAAGCGGTGGGAGATAACGTGATGCCATTTGGAAGAAAACAAAGTCGGCTGTTGCAGGGAAATTAACTCAGAAAATTTAATGCATAGTGGAGTGAAAAAATAAAACACGACTTTGAGGCATCCATCCTTCTGAAATATCCACAGAAATTAGATTTTTGTCCACCTATTTCAGATTGCAATTGGAATTAAATTCCAACATACTATTATTCTAATGTGCATTCGTAATAATCATGAATGGTTTTAGAATTGAATGCCTATGACAATCCGACTGAATTGTAAGAATATTATTGTATTTGGAGTCTTTTGTGGAATGGTTGCAAACAATTTTCCACTTCTAGAGGAGGTGGAAAACCTGATAAGGTATCGCAACATCGGAAAAGTGCGGATTTTCTAAGCACATCAGAAAGTGCTTCGAGCATTGCAAAATCACGAAGGAATCGAGATGATTATGGGAGTTGGGAATGATGAGCTCCAAAATATCGCATCGAAATAGGCTGCAACAAACGGGTGGGTCAAAAACTACATTAGCCAATTCTATCTGGTCGCAAACATCAAATACATCACAATCAGCAATGAAGTTTTGTCTCTAGAAAATTGGGAGCATCTTCCGTATCTCGTCCCGACCATGAGAAACATTCAAACTTCAGTCCAGAGTGCCAATATGCAGAACTCTATAAATTTTTCCACCACCCACGCCACATCTGTTCTGGGAAAATCGTATCCTCCTTCTCAAGGATAATTTGTTGATGAATTGAAAAGCAGCATGAGCGATGTACTAAACTTTCTGTCAGAGAATGGGTGTTATTTCATGGCTAATGTGTATCCATACATTAGTTATATTGACAACGAGTACCAAATCTCCTTAGAATATGCTTTATTTAGATCCGTAGATCCAGTGGTGAATGATAAAGGTCGTCTCTATAAAGCTTATTTGATGCACTGGTCGATTCTCTGATTCTAGCTATGGAGAAATCAAGACATCCCAATATTCCCATCGTCATAACATAGAGCGGGTGGCCTTCAGTGGGCAATGAGGTGGCTACTGTTGAGAATGCGTAGAATTGCAACAAAAATCTGATCAAACATGTGCTTTCAAAAGCAGGAGCGCTGAATAGGCCTGGAAAAAACATTGATACATACATTTTCTCTCTTTTCAACGAGAATTTGAAGGGTGGGGATGAGCGAGAATGACATTTTGGACTTTTCTATCATGATCAAAACCTTGTTTATCCTGCCAAATTATCTCCTTAAATTGATCTGTCTTTACCATTCGAATTTAGAATACTATCCATTTTCTCACAATAAAACGAAGTCCTGAAATCTTTGATTTCTTTCGCCTTCTACGAATGTAATGACATTCATAGTTTGGAATTTGTGTTCATGTTTCAATTTTTGACTACCAGAATAATATTATTATTATATGTTGTTCCTTCTCCCTTTCCTGTCACCCATATTGTCAAGATGTGAAAACAAGACCACTCAAACCAACTAAAGCAGTAACTCATTTCAATATCCATTGTACATTTTTCTGAAATTTTAGTTTATGTATATACATATAAAGGTTTCAAATTTTTTATATATAATTGTTTTTTCCAAAAATTAATATCTACTATTTTCAGTAAAAAAAATAAAATACACCTACTATGATTTCTGATTTTAAAATAAATTATCAATATAATTTCATATATATATATATATATATATATATATATATATATATATATATATATATATATATATATATATATATATATATATAGATATGAAATTATATTCATAATTTATTTTAAAATCCCTAATAGCACTACCACTCCAATCTTGGCATGGCACTATCATTGCTGTCTAATTTCTTTTTCAGGACACTTGTGGCACTATCACTACGATATGGTAACATTATCACTGTGATGTCATGTGGCACTCTCACTATGATGTGTTGACACTATCACTATGATGTCATGCGGCATTATCACTATAATCACTGCGATCCTGTGTCACTTCAACAATCTCATCACATCTCTATGTGGTGTAATGTCACCTCTATGATATTGTGGAACTGTTCAAGCAATCTCATGGCACCCTTCACATTTTGATCTGGTGAAACACCTCCTTTACAATTCCCTGCTTCTTTTACGTTGCCCCATCAAGCGGAAAATTATGTTTCTTTCTCTCATATGGATCAGCCGAAGCATTCTTCCAGAAGAAAAAATGTTGTTTTATTATGTTAGGAACAATACATGGTCAAATGCAAATGTCAAAGGATATGAGAGACTCCATGTAATAGTGGTCACATATAATATATGCACTCAATATCAAAAATCATTCCAAACCATAATCTGTCCATAGTTACAGATATAGATATGCAAACAACATCATCATTTAGAGAGTTAATAATGAAAGTTGTAGAAAGGTCACAAAATGTAAGAATAAAAAATATTATAAAAGACATGAAGCCTTCCCCATAATCATGCATAACACTAATGATGAAACATGTAAAAACAACAAGCGTGAGCCCAAGGAAGATACTGTCCATGCATTAGATCCAAAGCCCATATGAAAAATAAGATAGACCAGTAGTCCACGCTAAATACCCGCCTGAAAACAGAAGAAGGAATCAGCGTCAAGATGGGCCCGCTTGTACTGAGGTCGGAAGAAGAAAACAATGTCCAAAATGAAAACTCCAAATTTTACCTATGAATACACATTGATTAGAAGGAGGGAACCACAAGCTTCTATATGATATCATGGTCATTGTAGCAAGCAATGTGAAAAAAACCAAAAGGATTAGCAAGCCCCTTCTTTGACAGTAGGTCTGCCTTAGTGTTGAATTATCTATATATATGGCTCATAGGAGGATTTTTAAGCTTCGTCATGAGGTATTTTATCCTGTTAATCCACCCACCCATACCATTTGGCTGAAGAGTATCATGTTCGGTTAAACCATTAATTACCACCTTAGCATCCCCATAAATATTTACCATGGGAAATAGCAAATATAAAGCCAATAACATACCACTCCATAATGCCAAAAGTTCTGGCCTAACATTTGACCCACTGCCCCTATTCCAATGCAGATGGAATCTCTGTGAGCTGTCAATCTTTATTTAGGCCCCACATCCACATACCCCATATTTTTTAGCCCCATCAAAGAAAAGAGCTGAAAGTGAAATAGGATGGGGCCTAATCCTATGTGAGATGAAGGAGGTTGATTGTGAATCCATGACATAATAGCACCAAGAATGGTTCCAATGTTAGTAGGATAATCCTAAAAAATTTCCTTGTTCCAGGTGAGCAAGACTTCCGAGATTAAGAAGAAAGGAAATGTTTTGAACTTTCCATGGAGAGCACTGCAAGTATCAAAAGTATTTATAAAGTTTTCCTATCTCCATCCCTGAACCATATGAAAGCTATAAAATAAATCCCATATTTTAAGTACACCTATGCATTCCATGAATAGGTGGAAAGTCGATTCCTCATGTGAATGACAAAAGGTGCACCTACTAGGCCCATTGAACCCTCGTTTTCTGAGATTCTCCCAAGTTAGAATCCTCTCTTTCTAGGTCAACCATCCAAAAATTAAGACCTTGTATGGGATTTTATTATGCCAATGAACATAAAAAGCTGAACGGGGGGTGCCACCCCTACTTCCATTGATGATATATAAGTAAATGTCCTGCACCACCAATCCGCCCGCTTTTTTTTATCCCCTCCCATTCAATATTGTCACCCTCGAGGCTGTAAAGTAGCCCACCCAACCTCAAAGAGTTAACATACAGACGTTGGGGCATCATGCTCAACCAACCCCAGTTGGGGCACTGATTTCCACTTGGGGCATCTAAATTGCCACGAATCGATGAGTTGTGATAAGAATAAAAACCCCTTGTGATGTAAAATGTTAATGAGCCTGTCAACTTGGGGTATATATTAATTGAACCCACAATCCTGTCACCCACGACTATATTTTCCCCATTTCCAAATTTCCATGCCAGTCGGCCAGCCATAATGTCCAAAAATTTCATAAATCCCTTCCAAATGATTGTTTCGTTTCTTTTCTTAGGCAAAGAACCATTGTAAATTAGAGGAAGTGACTCCCCCACAAAATATTTTACCTGACATATGCCTAAAGAAATATCTGACCCATTTAGAAACCTCCATAACGATTTGACAAGGAGGTCCAACATGAATGATTTAACATTCAACAGCCCCCATCCCCCGCTATCCCTCAGTTTGGTCAATCCATTTAGTTTTCAGAGGTGGAATTTTTTCTCCATTGTAGTACCAGAACAAATAAAACAAGAAATTATTACATTAATAAGAGATATAATGTGGGCTGGAAGGAAAAATAAGTGGCCCCAATAAACAAAAATCTATATCAAAACTACCTTAACCCGAATGTATTTTCCACCGAGGGAACCGCTTCTAGTTGAGAGTGTTGGTATACATGCAAATTAACATAGCATGAAACAAACTTAGCTTTAGTTATTGCATGTGGTGTACATGGACATAAACATTAGATAAAGGAAACTTAGCTTTAGTTATATTTAGTGCTTGCATTTAGTTAATATTAACTTAATTTCTTTATGTATTGATTCTCTTATCGTTAGTGAAAATACATAATTCATTCTCTCTTCCAATTTTTTTCAATTCTTTCAAATCTATGCAATTACTCTCAAGATACGCCCTTACATGTACAAGGCTTACTAATTTAACATGGTATCAAACTTATGAGGAGACTCAAGAAGATGCATGAAATTTTTTTTTCAAGTTTGAAGATCAATGCACTGGAAACTGCTTGGAGATTGAAAGTGTTGTAATTTTCCACAATTTGAAAGTGTGGAAAACCACTAGACAATTGAATTGGTGAAGGAATGGAATTCCGAACATCCCTCATTCTCACTCTATACTATGATGATGAATGGAAATCAATGATTTTGCTTCATATTAGGAGAAAAATCTTACATTAGATAGCCATGGGTTTTGGGAAGGAACCAATGTCAGAGGATGAGAACCTCAATTGGCTTAATAGATCTGGTATCTCTAAATTGGTACTGATGGGCTACTCTACTAGAAAACTTAGAGTAACTCTTTCAAACCAACTTTTGACTGAGGATTAGCCTCTTCAGCCTCAGAGGGCTCTCTCAATTTATCTAATGATTTTCTCAATTAGGTCTTAAATCAGATGGCTAACTCTTTGATAAGTGTCTTAGTGTATTTTATTTCAGGTGAAAAGTGGGATATATTTCACTACCATTGGGCTCATGTAGTCATTATGAAGGTATGTAGTGACGAATTATTTCTCCTTGTGGAAGCTAAGGCTTTTATTGTTTCAATGAAAAATATAATACTAGCACACATGAAATATTAAATAACTTAATGTCAAAAGGAAGTTAGAGTAGGAGGGCTTGAATTCTGAGTAATTTAACGTGAAGATATTGAGAAAATATATTAAGAAAACATAATTCATAGCTCATAATCAAATGCCTTTGCATAGTGTAATTGAGTAGCTCCTGGAGGAGGTTTAATATGAGCAGGTATGGAGTTATAGACTCTATTAAATCTCTTAGAGAAGTATTAGACATATTCATCTAAGGCTTTTTTCAAATTGTTGTATTCTATCAAGGCTTGCATTGGATTCACCTTCCCCACTTGGTCAGAAAACTATCTTCTAGCTGGTCCCAATTCTGCAAACTTGTTGGATCTAGGTCCTTAAACCATTTTCTTACTTCACCAGTGAAACTCTAGGAAAATAATATCATTTGTAGATATTCATGGTCTACCTCATCTCTATCAATGAAGTCATTAAATTGGTCCACATGTTCCTCAACTGATATTTCCTATTCACTCCCAAATATTTTTATTCTAGTTGAGCATCCATTTGGGAGGTCATGAAGAACAACAGGGTGGAAAAGTGGAGCACATCTTGAAGGTCCAACAAGAGGAGGAGGAGGAGGGACAATTCCAGCCATGATGACAGGAACTGTGGTATGTGGAAGGAAAACATATGAGATTAAATTATGATTTTTTAGGGAAAAAGTAGGTGAGGATGAGCTATTAGGAGGTGGTGTAGATGCTCTATGAATTCTAGATATGAATGAACTCCACTCAGGCAAAGGTATACCAGATTTTATTTTCAATAAAATCTCAAATGGATCTAACTCTTTTAAATTTTCAAAAGACTCCCTCTCTAGCAACAACTCCGATGTAACTGTTTTTCATAATTCTTCTTTTTCTTCTTTAGATACCAGGGATGATGTGTCAATACCTAGTATTTGTAGGTTTAGTATTATAGTAGTCATTCATTTTTAGTCTTATAACTACACAATATCTCTTCAATTATATCATTAAACTGCCAATATTCAAGACTTCAAATAATTTTAGAGGACAAAGCTCTTGAATGATATGGAATACTTGATTTTAAAGAGCTACTTCCAATGCCTATGAGAATCCTCTCTGGATTATCCACAATTGTAGGTGGGTTAGGGCCTGAATTTCTCCTTATGTATCTCTTTCTTGGAGCCACCTTTAAGAATGAATATTTTTAGTGGAGTCACCAAGGTAGTTTCTACAGCCTCAAAATGCTCTGAGCTCCTACTACCTCCAAGAGTTCAGCTTTCATAGTTTGAGAAAAAAATTTGGGAAATATTTCTTTAGGCTCCTAGTAGGTGCACCAAAATGTTATCTGTAAATTGAAATTGATTTTTTTCTCCACCAGAAAACTTAGAGTAACTCTTTCAAACCAGTTTTTTACTGAGGATTAGCCTCTTCAAGCTAAGAGGGCTCTCTCAATTTAACTAATGATTTTCTCAATTAGGTTTTAAATCAGATGGCTAATGTTGTGCTAAGTGTCTTAGTGTGTTTGATTGCAGGTGAAAAATGGAATAGATTTCATTACCATTGGGCTCATGGAGTCAGTATCGAGGTATTTAGTGACAAATGAATCTCCTTGTGGAAGCTGAGCCTTTCACTGTTTCAATGAAAAAGATAATACTAACACACATAAAATATTCAATAACTTAATGTCAAAAGGAAGTCAGAGCATGAGGGCATGAATTCCGAGTAATTCAACATCAATATATTGAATAAAGATATTAAGGAAACATAAGACATAAAATCATTGGAACAGTAAAAGAATCTTTGGTAAAGTAGAAAACACCATCACTGTATATTACTGATATTCCAAAATTTACAATAATAGTAGTCTCAATGTGACATTGTCCAACCCTTTATGATTTGATTTCTTGTTTATAAATAGACCTTTGTTGCTTAATTAAGATCTTCCCAGTTGTATAGATCATCGAACCATAACCTTGACACTTATCATAACTTTATACTACATTCTTGGAACTGAAAAAGACACCTTGTCTCTAAAGACTTATACTTCTAATAGAACTTTTCTTTACATTTATTACATTAATTTCTTAAGTAGTGGGACAATTACATTGATAAGGGTCAGATGCTTGAGTGGAATTCAACATCACTAAGACATTAATGTGCCCACTATATTTAGAAAACAAAAGTCCTATTTTTTAGGAAAATATAAACACAATTCTAATCCTTGTCTTCATGTTGAGCTGGATACGTGACACTCCTGTCGAGTAGTGAATCTATGATGGGATGTCCCACTGTCATCTTAGATGTCTCCATGTGGCTGTTTCCCCTTCAAAACACTTTTCAAACCTCAAAAATGCATTTAAAACACTTCGCTACAAAAAATGAGCACCCTTAGGCAGTTTAGTAGCATAGTTTAGTAGAAAATTTACTTCAGCAATCCAACTTCATTTTTTTCGTCCTTTGTTGATGAAGATATGTTTTTTAGATCATATGTTTTAAATACCATCATTTTCCCTCCTTTTATTTCCCTCAAAACTGGTTTTTGGGGTAAAAAACATCCTACAGGGATTTCGTAGCGAAATCTGGTCCTCAAGCCTGAACTTCGCCACGAAGCTGCCTAATTTGGATGAAAACACAGATTTGTCATTTTTCTTCAAAATTTTATCTTCAAAACCAAAATTGATGTTTCCTGAAAGTTTTAAAATTGATAAAAAATGTTTTAGACCAAACCCTTCGACTTTGAGTATTTCATCTTTAGCACCAGTAAGTTGTACCTCTTTAGTTTCATTTACCATTCTAATTTTCAGCCCTCTTTTCTTCAGTTCTTCTTGAATCATCTCCATTTCGTCTTGCAGATATTTAGCCTTCCATTTAAGCATTTTCCTCTCAGACTATAACCATATATTTATTTTTCTTTTGTTCTTGACGACTTTCCTCAGAGGAAGAATTCTCTTCAGCATTTTCTTGGCATTTGATAGAGTTTTGTCATATTTGTGTAGCTAAACCTTCATTTATTTTTCAAAGTCTTCCATTATTTTTCTGTCTATCTTGGCCTCTTGTACTCCCAATTTTACTTCAATAAATTCTTCCCCGGCCTCTCTTAATTTCTCCTGCAATATTTGTACTTCATTCTTTTCCTCGACTTGATATTTTCCTTTTCTTTGCACAAAGACCTCTTCTACTGCTAGAGATAGGTCTATAATGTTTTCTGTCATAGCTTTCTTTCCTTTTTCAATATTTTTTTCTCTCTTACTCTCCATGGTACCTTTTGCAAGTTGTGACCTAGTCATTGGTTTCCTAGGCTGGAAAATGAAACCAACATCTTCTCTTGCAAAATCTATTTTTTTGACAGACTTACCTTTCTAATTCTTCCTTCTATCCCCTTCAATCTCTTCTGCTTCAACAATTGGAGATTCTTCAATGTCTATTTCCTATAGGATGTCTTCAATATTTCCTTTGGCAATGGTTTGGCTCCTGTTTATCCTCCTGCTACCATGTTTGCTAATTTTTCTATTTTTAAGTTGCATGTGATGGTTGTGGGATATCTGTTTCTGGTATGGGTTCAACCTCAATATCCATTGGTTCCACAATAGGTTTTCCTCCTTCTTCACTAACTTCTTCTATCACAGCTGGAGATGAAGTAATATTTGGCTTTGAAATCTTTTTAGGTATTACTGAATCTACTTCATATCCACTAAGAAAGAGAAAATATGCCCAATCTCTGTTTAAATTCTTTAATTCTTCCAACACTAATAATTTGATCAAGCCATGGTGAAAAATTAATGTTTCACTGCCCTCAACTTTGGCTTGGACCTTATTAGACATCTTCCCCAAACATCTAAACAAAAAGAAAGGAAAATCAAGGAGCTTCTTACCAATGAAATGCAAAAGGAGACTTAAATGATATAACTAGACCATATGAAACCTCCCCTCGTAGGTAAAATATATCTGTACCACAAAAAAAAATTTGAATAATTTTCTTTCATATAACTCCTAGGGATGCCACTTGCCATGTTAGCTCCTATGTGCTCCTGTTTGAAAAATTCCTCACAACTCTGCATTTTAAATGTTGTACCTTTGAACCATTCCTCACCTCCTCTGGGTATTTCTGTAGCCTAAGCGATACTATCAGGTGATACTGTGAAATTCAAAACTTCAACCTTCGAGGCTATCCCTGTGAAATTGGCTGCAAAGTCTTTGGATATATGAGCATGAAAAACCTGCAGCTTCTATTAGAACTATAGACAACCAACATTCTTGAAAGCATCCATGAAACTATGATCTTCATTCATTAATTTTAAGTCCATAGGCTCTTATCTCACACAGTAACCTCTATTCAAATTCTTCTTCGCTGCCATTTCTCCTTTATACCCTCGCTACTTCTTAGCTATGACACCTGCAGATGAACAAACCTAGACAACAAGTTGTTTGCGCTGTGAATCTACACTTCAAGGATGACACTCTGATGCCACATTCAAGACTTTGAACAATGAATGATGGAGAGGTGCTTAGAGGTGAAATTTAAAGTGCAATTCGGCAACTTGAGGGATAATGATGACAAATGTGACCACAAAAAGCAATAATGAGTGAAATCACGATATTGCATGCTTGGTGATCATGGTAACTAATTTGCTGATGTCACCTTTACCCTTGGCCATCGAAAACTTTCACCCCGCTCTGTGTTTTCTGCAGAAAAAAACATAGTTTCATAGCAAAAACAATTAAAATCTTGAGAAATCTGCTACAGATTTGTTAGGTAATTCCGTAGCAAAATCCTCTATTTTTCCATTGTATTCACTACGCAATGGTGAAAAACAGACAAGTGGCTTATTTTTCTATTTGAAGGCATGGGTGCAAAAACTAAATGACATGGAGTGGATTTGACTTACATGACATGACTCATGGTGGGTTTTATACATAGGATAAAGTTTATTACATGTGTTTTTTTATAAATTTCATGAATTCAACTATGAAAACAAGATGGAACCTAGGTGAGTGATTTGCAAGACCCTATCTATGAAATTTTGAAAAATTATGAGTGATAACAATTTACAGAGATAATTAGGAGCAAGGTAGGTATGCATAAGAGGTATTTTGGAGTTTTAGTCCTTGATGGTATAGGATGAAATTGTAGAAAATCAAAATGAGCACAAGAGGTGTATTCATTTTGATAGAAGAATAAGCCAAATACATGAGAATATATTTTAAAACAGAGTGCATATACCTGAGTTTTGTTTACAAACTGGATAGATTATCACTAGAAAGAAAATGTAATGATAAAATGTATAAATATTTAACACAAAGAAAGAACATTACCAAATTTATATACCACAGGAATTCCTAAAAAATAGTTGTAACATTTTGGTTTTATTATTATCAAAACAATACACCAGCTCCAAATCTCTCCACCCTGACATGTCCAACACTCGAACCTATCATTTGTAACAAAACATAGACATATATAGAATCAAAACTACAAATCCCCACCTCTAGGGGTCGAATCTACCTCTTTAGGATCTAGAGACATATTTTTCTTTAACAAAAACCCAAATCAAGGGAGGTTATAACCACTCCTTGATTTTTCTCCAACTAGATACATTTGAATTTACATCATTACAATTAATGGATTTCAGTTATTAGAACTTCAAAACACTTAATAAATAACATCACATCATTACTCATCATTGGAAATTGAATTTCACGCTAATATTACAAAAATGAATTTTTGGTGAGAAGGTAGCATGAAGACTCTGTTTGCATAGCATGTCTATAGCAAATGCATAGCATGGACTTATTGAGTTGATTCAATGATAATTCTTTGGTCCTTTTTTCCTCTGAAAATTGTTGGAGGTTGATGAGGGTGTCTTATATGCCTCTAAAGTTTTTTTGCATCACAAAACATCCATCAAAGTACTCAAAATGTACATTTCGTAAAACTGGTCTATTGAGGTAGCGTGAGTGATGAAATGAGGGTAGAGAGCTATTTTTTAGGCAGTTATTTTCATTATGTGTAAAACTGAATATTGGTGAAGGAAAATGAATGCAAATCATTAACATACAAGCTAAGGTATTTCCAAAAATTCAACCCATTCTTTATTTAGATGCCTCCATTGATAAAAGTAGCGTGGGCACGCTACCTTTTTTTCCCTTGCAGCATATTTCAAAAATATGGTGAGTCTAGAAAAAGTCTCCAAGTGTCTTCAAAATTGGCTTAAGGTGTTAAATTGGTTTAAGGTGTTTTTGTAAAAGAGCCACCATGTAGTTGGCTTTAGCAAGCATCTCCTTTAACTCAACGATTTCAACATCCTTCTTCACAAGGAGTTCGTGAGCTGTTTCAAATGTATTGGATTTTGTTTGAATATCCTCAGAAGGTATTTTTTCCTTTCCTTGTTATTCTTCACTTTCACATAGACCTTCATCTGTTAAAACTGATGTCTCCTTGGTCATTAACGGAGAAGATGCATTATGCCTGTCATCAAAAGAAAAGGTGATCTTTTTAGCTTTTCTTTTTTTCATTTCCCTATGACTCCCTTCAATAGTAGGAGTAGCTTTTACTTTGTTAGATGAACCAACCTCCTGAGGCATGGAGGTTGAAGGTGATGAAACATAAATTTTCCATACAAATTCCTCCCAAGGCATGCAAATAGCTGACAACTGACGGGGGGTAATCATTTTAATCAAAAAATGATGGAATAGTATAGTATAGTGATCCCCTACGTTGCTTCTCACATTCTCAAACATTTTAACAAGACTCTTGTACAAAAAATGTGGCAAGTTCATCTTCTTGGCAGAGGTGAAATGCACCAAGAGGTGGATATGATATTGACATAAAATATAATATCTACCTTCACAAGTAAAGTATGACATTATCACCCACATAAAAGTTATTTACTTGTCTCGCAAGTGTATCATAGGAAAGGTGGTTGTAGGATCTTCTTTATGTGGTGTTTTCAAGAAAATATTGTAGCATTCCAGGTCAAGATCAAAATTTTTAAACCAAATATCCCCCTAAAGAGGTATCACGGTGGAAGAAGCAATGGCTTGAGGAGATATCATGAAGTTAACCCCATCAATAATGATCTCATTCTCTTTAAACTAGGTGGAAAATACACTAGTAAAATTCACATTGAATCCTACCTCTTGGATTTTATGGAAAAAAGAGAGGGAACCAACTTCTTCAAATAAAATTTTTATGTAAGGGGATTGCATAATCTCTGTGACTTTTTGTGGCTCAATCCAGCTTTATTTTCCTCCTTTATTATAAATCATTTTCTCCTTTTCAGTGGTCATCATGAGTGGAGGGGGATGAAAGGGGAAAATAAGCTCTAATGTTTTTAATAAAATTTTAGGGAGTGTGGAGGGATATTAGGAAGTTTATGGAAGTGTAAGGGACAAAAAATGATGACAGGAAGGGGTGGAGAAAGCGGAAACAGAGGCTTGGTGTTTACAACGTAGCGAGGGTTTGGGGAAAAATGGTAAAAATGACAGATATGTGTGAAAAACACTTTGAAAGAGATGGGGAATGTGATTAAATGATTTTATAATGTAAATTATATCAAATTTTGAGGATTTTTGTTGAAAATTAAGTAGAAAATATTCAAGACAAGCAAAAATGTGCCATGAACTCCTAGCAAACTGTTCAATTCGACATTTTTCAACATTTTGGCAAAAACCACTTGAAATATTGATGAATATACCTGTTGAAAAGCTATAAAGAGTTTGAATATTGTTGGTTTTCAAGATGTTGAGCTCCTGGTTTTTCGCTTGAATAGAAAAACTAAGTTTTGTGGAAAACATAATGATCTGGGCTGAAAAATAGTCTGGAGGAAGCTCTGCTACCTTTGAGGCATCCTAAGGCAAATTGAAAGATGTGGTTGGCTTCAAAATTTTCAAGTACAACTTCAGTGTTCGAAAAAATAGAAAGAAAGAGGGTTTAAATGATGGTTTCAAGAAAAGAGTAGTGACACGGTACCTTTTTGCCCACAAGATGATGATTTGGCCAAAACTCTTTTGATGAGGAGAAAGAAAGGCCTAGGAGAGGGAAAATTAGATTGATAGATCAAAATTGAGGCAAATTTAGTCCTTGCTGAGATTTTTGAAGGTGGATGAAGTTAAATATTAGAAAAATCATGAAAACATAGCGAGTTGGCTAAGGTTTACAAATTTTAGTTGATGGAAGGCGTTGCTAGACGATGGTAGGTCTGATCAAGAAATGGAGAAGGAGAATGAAAATTTTATGTAGTTTCTATAGCTTTATACCACTTTTGATAATAATAAGTTGGCTCAAAAATTCACCTTTAATATTTTCTTTGAGTGGATTTAGGAACATTTGGAGCACCTTACATTTGAAATTTAGAAATTTTTGCACATGCTTTGAAATGATTTAGTACCAAATATTTTGAGAAAATACTTCTTCCACTCATGATGACCTATCATGACATGACGTTAAATCTTTTTTGATGATTTCACTCCATCATGACACATTACAGACTATGAAACCAATAACCATAACATCTTGAAATGAAAATTTGACCATATAAAGAGGACTTTCATGACAAGTACATCAATATCATGACTTATAACCTTTCATGATGGAAGTAAAAAATAAATTTTTTATAACCCTAGTGATGGTGGAAGGAGAAAACACCTAACAACCTAAATGAGTGAACAAATTTTTATTTTGAGACTCGATGAAGTACTAAACATTTGAAAAAGACTTAGAAAAATTTAGAAATAGCATACCCATTTGATCACTGGTGAAAGGAAAACTTGACTGGCAGTAACATTGGCTCCATTGAGGATGGAAACTCTGAAAGAGGTGTCAAGAACACCACAGAACAAAAAGCCTCATCCATTTTGACATACGGTCACAAAATTGAAACCGACGCTGACTTGACTTAAATGAAACTGACTCAAAAACGTTTTTGACATGACTTGACTTAACTTGACTTACAAAAATTGAAATCAATAGCTAACCTATAAAGCTTAAGGCCTTCACTTTGGGTTAAAACTTAGTGGATTAACTCCTTCACTCTTGCATTTGAAATATAAATGGTATATGAAATGAAATATGAAAAAAAATTCTTGTGGATTCAGAGATAGTAGTGCTTCAAGAGCCAACCATTGATTGGTCTTCTCGTGTAATATTTTCCATTGGGAAGATCCCAAACGATGTAAACCAATTCATTCTCCAAAAATATAACTTGTGACCCTACTCGCAACCAACTAAATCTGCCAATGAAATAAAACTACAACTACAAACTATAAACTAGATGTTGCAGGAGATGCTTGTCCAACAAGATTATTGCACACTTATCTTACACTAATCTAGTAATAATTTTTTTGTTCTAAATGATACAATAATTCCAGTGTAGCCAGTGTAAGAAACTGCTTATATACATTGAATTCTTAACTGTTTATTAAAAAAATTATAGAAAAAACTTGACCTTTTTTCCAGAAAACCCAAGCTATGCAATGTAATGGTGACTGTAGATGGATATGTACAATGGAACTAGAAATATTCTTCATATAATCAACTTCACGATCTGATGTAGCCAAAAGGCCGCAAATACCTTCATACGCACAAAATTGAATATATCTGCTCGTTCCCAGGATTTAATACTCGTTACAAAGTATACATTTTAAATTTCCCACATTCAAATAGCTTCATAAAACCCATTTTATCCAAAACCATTCCTCCACTTATGAATTTAAACCTTTAAACGCTTTCTCCTAGTGTACGTGACTTCTTCACGCTTACCAAGATTCTACATATATACCAAGGCTCTTCCCTGTACAAACTCGCATCGCAAACCTCCATATCGCAGACCGTAACAATTATCATATAAATTTAACCATAAACATATATCTCTACTGATGCGAAATTTCACTTGGCTGCGATGTAATCTCCCATTGGTATATTCAAGATATAATGGTCTCGCCGTGCCTTTGCTGATATGCTTCACATCACAACTCAAATAGCTTACCTTGCCAAGTCTTAACATGTAACTAAAAGAATCACAGATTTAGATGTGCACCTAGATCCTCCTTCCGATACATGTCCACTTTGCAACTCAATGAGTATATCATTTCACACATCGACAATTTTAACATTTCACATGTCGCGCCTTTTAACTTCACCCTTTAACCACTATACCATATTGCATGTGCTATGCGATATGCACTTGGACCTCTTCTCTACATGCGGTTCTTCTTTGCAACTTCCCCAATTTATCTTGTGATGATATCTCTGTTATTTAATATTCAACTGATATTTGTGATTTAATCTTCGTCTTCCATTCCCTTCCTTTGGAAATGTTTTAAAGGCTTTACTAACTTAATAATTTCTCCTATTTCTTTAACCACTATCGCTCTGCATCTCCATTTCCTTCACGTTATCCTTCGTGAGCTTGTTTGGTATTTAGTTGCGCTAATCTCTCCTGAGCTTTAAATTCTGGCTATTCATTCATATCCGTAACCATTATGCTGTCTCAAGCTAGAATACAAAACACCCTTTTGCATTACTTCTGCGAATCCAAAATTTGGATTTGTTTCTTTCTCGACTTGCATTCAATTTATATCTGCACTTATTTGTTCTCACACAACATCAACAAATTAATTCCCAGACTGGAATCGTACAGATTCTACCCAGCCACTAAGTCTTATTAACACAATAAGACTTATTCATTCATTTAGCATTCATTAAAATTCATACAATAATGGTTTATTATACAGAAACCATAATTTCTCAGTTACGGATCACTTAACACCTAAAATGAATGACACATAGTCACTATGAATTCAATTTCTCATAAATTAATTAAATTTAAAGATACAATAAAAACTTGCTTACAATATGGCTTTGGAAAAATTCTCCCTTACATGGCTCTTTTTCCCTTCAACATAACCCTCTCTCCCTCTCGACTCTCGCCTCTATCTCTTGGCCTAATATTCTTTTTTTAATTTGGCCTCTCACCTTTGAATCTTACAATTTAATTTATTATATAATTCAGAGCTTATCTAATGTCACTCAACTCCTACAAACTTGTAACCACTTATATTCTAAGGAAATCCTAATTTATGACTTTCCTATGTTCTTAGCATAAACAACAAATATTCTCTCTAATATCCCATTTCTTAAGGGGATTTGTTACATTTACTCAAAACTCATTGACACCTAACAACTAAGCATATTGCCTATCAATTCTCACTAAGAAATAAAATGCCTTTTACATCAGTTTTACAATGTCTCTTTACTTTAGTACGTCCTTAGACAAATGTCAAGTGACCCTAAGGCCTAATTTCTACTTGGAATTTTGATTTAGAGTAGATGTTTCTGCATCAGAATCTCTAGGTGAAAATAATCCTGATCTCCAGATCATGTGCCTTTAAAAGTTGTCCTCCTGGATCCCAGACTTCATTATGTAATCTGTCTTTGGTTGTTGTTGTTCTCCAAGTCTCCATACTTTATGTTGCATTGTCCCACTAGCTATGGTCTCACATTATTCTATTGTATTTTTCTTGCTGCTTTTGCTTTGCTTCCTAGTTGTTGTCCTCTTATGAGACACCTTCACCACCAACGTTCTTATTCTTTCAATTTCCATGTCTATTTTATCTTCTAAGTGGTACTCACTCTGCCAATTGTTTTCAAACTATTGTTTGTTATCCTCTCTTTGAAGTTGGTCGATTCTTACTACCACCTTTACATCCTTACACTCTTGTTGCTTTTGAAATTTTATCTCATTTCCAAACAACTTCTGTTAAATATCTTTTATAAAAACATCATGCTCAGATGCTTCCTACAAATAGTTCAGCAATTCACTTTCTACCTAATTCCTTTCAAAAACCTCATCATTATGTTGTTCATCAATTCTCACATATCTTTCTTCCTCTTCCTTGACAACCCTCAGTGGTTTTCCTTCACCTCCTTGACTAATCCTGGTAGTCAGTTAAGCTTCCTTCAGTTTTAACATTGATTCCTTTTTAGCATGAGACATGCCTGCCTCACCTTTGCCCAATTTAAATTGTACATTTATAATATTCATTCTCTGACTTCCTATTCTATCCTTCAAAATAATTAACTCATGCCACAAATTTTTCATCTCACTTGGAACTTCTTCCAAAAATTCGATAGAATCCTCACTATCTCCTTCTTTGTCACAAGTCCAATTTCTTGGTGACACTACTTCTTGATTCTCTATTAGAATAAAATATGATCCTCTATCTCTATGACAACTTTAGATATCTTTCCAACAGTCTTCCCTTGGTCATTCAGATAATCCAATTCTTCCATGTCCTCAATAATAATAGGTTCCTTCATATGAGACATAACTGTTTCACCTTCCTTGCAGATACTTTCTTCACTAAGCAAGGAATTTATGAACTCCTTCTGTTGCAATAACTCAACTTTATCTTCATCTGAAATAAAAACATAATCATAATTTTCTTGATAATTCTCAACTTCGTTCAAGAAAATTCCAAGAGATGGATTGTCTTCTGCAACACTTGCAAACACAGTCAAATTATAAATCTCAAAATCGAAATACCCCATGGTATCACTTGACGATTCAATCATCAAATCCACCTCTTGTTGTTTTAAGTCCTCAACATGACTTATAAAATCTTCAATGGTGTTCTTATCAACCTCCTGAAGCACTTCACTTGGTTCCTTGATATCCTTCTCCACTTGCTGTTGTTTTGGGTCATCATTGTGAGCTAAACTTCCTATGCTTTCAGTCCTTACAATGTGCTGAAAAGAAATACCTCCTCTTAGCTATGTATGATCTTCCATATGAGATCTAACTATCTCTAAACTCAAATTATGTCTCTCTTCTTTGTCTTCTTTGACATCACTGCAAACATACACAAATTATTAATTTAAAAATCATAAGGCTTAATTTCCTCAACTGATGTTTCCGACATTCTTGCTCCATATTCACGTTCAAAATAAACTTGTTCATCTCCAACAACTTTTTCTTGTTGTAGCTCAACTCCTTCGAGCTTCTATGTCCTCAATTCAACATCCATAATCTACTCAAGCTTCCTTAGGTCCTCTATTAACTTCATATTCACCTGTTGTTCTCTCTTCTCTTGTAGCTTATGCCACTTCATTTTCTTTCTCATTATGTAACCAAATCTCTAGTCTTCTTTACTCTTCTCAAACAACTTCATCAAAAAATTTAATTTCATTCTTATCTCAGCCTTTTCTCTCTCATACTCTTCATCCATGTGATCTTATTTCACATTTATCTTCACCATTCTTCTACTGTGGTCTCCCTCAGAACCTCTACTATGAATATCAATAGTAATTTTCTCCTTTATCTCTATGAGTTCCTCACTCACTATGAGTTGTACCTAAGCCTCTACAATAGCAAGTCCTCCCTGCTACAATTTACCTCACCAAGCTTTCCTCTATACTTGGCCACTAATCCCCTCTTTGGAACTTTATTTGAGCATTCATTTTCTCCTTCTAGGCTTCAACTCATCTGTAATTTTGAGAACACAATTGTCCTCTTGTATTTCAATCACAAATGAAATACCACTTTTTCACTTAGAATTCCTTATCAATACTCTTAAGGCTATGATATTATTTTGTTGAGATACTTTATTAGCTACAACTATCAATCTTTAATCTGTCTTTTATCCTGTAAAACTCAAATCAGAATTAAATAGAAAAATACCTGCATGATTTAACAAGTAGTATTCATCCACTCTTCACATTCAAGTGAATCTCCATTCTCCACAAGAAAACAACCATCGGTGTGCTTTGTTTATACTTCTGCAATATCTTCTTAATAGTATCACTTCCTCCCATCTTCTTCCATACTTTACCTCTGTATGTCTACTGCTTGTCAGATTTAAAATATGATCTCCTTTTTATGTAATATCTATGTCAACTTTCTGCAAAGATCTTTTTCTTTACTGATATCCTCTTTCTTTCGCAATCACGCTGAATATTATTCTATTATACTACCAAATGTCTTCTGCATAGTTTAGCTCTTCAATATTCATGTATAACAATTTTTTTCATAACTCACTCTGATACCAAAATGATGCAACCAAAAGGTTGCTAATAAACTCATACGAAGAAAATTTAATATATTTTCCCATTCCCAGGATTTAATACTCATTACAGAGTATACATTCCAAATTTTCCACATTTGGATATGTTCATAAAACTCATTTTATCCCAAACCAATCCTTCACTTATGCGTTTAAACCTTTAACCGATTTCTCTTGTTGTACATGATTGTTTCATGCTTACCAAGATTCTACATGTCTACCGAGGCTCTTCCCTGTGCAATATCACATCGCAAACCTCCATATCATAGACCACAAAAATTAGCATATAACTTTAAACATAAAAATCTATCTTCGCCAATGCGAAATTTCACTTGGTTGCGATGTAATCTCCACCATTGATCTATTCCAGATCTAACAGTCCCATTTTTCCTTTGCTGATCTGCTTCACATCGTAACTCAAATAGCTTACCATGCCAAGTTTTAAGATGTAACTAAAAGAATCACTGACCTAAATCCTCCTTTCAACACGTGTCCACTTCGCAACTCGGCGAGTATAGCATTTCACACATCAGCGATTTTAACATTTCGCATGTCACGCCTTTGAACTCCACCTTTTAACCATTATACCATATTCCATACGGTATGTGATATGCACTTGGACCTCCACTCTACATGTGGATCTTCTTCGCAACTTCCCCAATTTATCTTGTGATGAGATATCTGTTGTTTAATCTTCAATTTATCTTTGCGATTTAATCTTCACCGTTCATTCCCTTCCTATGGAAATATTTTAAAGGCTTTAAAACCTTAATATTTTCTCCTATTTATTTTATCGTCACTGCTCTGCATCTCTGTTTCCTTCATGCTATCCTTCATGAGCTTGTTCGGTATTTACTTTCACTAATCTATCCTCAGATTTAACTTCTGGTTATTCGTTCATATCCATAACCATTATAGTGTCTCAAGCCCAAATACAGAACACCCTTCTATATTACTTCTATGAATCTAAAATTTGGATTCGTTTCATTCTCGACCTGCATTCAATTTATATCTACACTTATTTTTTCTCACATAACATCAACAAATTAATTCTCGAACTGGAATCATACAGGTTCTACCTAACCATTAAGTCTTATTCACACAGTAAGACTTATTCATTCATTTACCATTCATCATAATTCATACGAAAATGGTTTATTATACAGAAACCATAATTTCTCAGTTATGGATCACTCAACACGTAAAATGAATGACATATGGTCACTATGAATTTGATTTCTCATAAATTATGTAAATGTACGAATACAATAAAATCCTACTTACAATCTGGCTTTGGCTTGATGTGCCCTTACATGGCCCTTTTTCCCTTCAACAGAACCCTCTTTGTCTCTCAGCTCCCGCCTCTATCTCTTGGCCTAATATTATTTGTTTAATTATGCCTCTCCCCTTTTAAGCTTAAAATTTAATTTATCATATAATTCAGAGCTTATCCACCTTCACTCAACTCCTACAAACTTGTAACCACTTCTATTCTAAGGAAAGCCTAATTTATGACTTTCCTTTTTTCTTAGCATAAAAAACAAATATTATCTCCAATATCCCATTTCTTAAGGGGATTTACTACATTAAATCAACACTAATTGACACCTAAATACTAATAATATTCCCTATCAATGCTCACTTATAAATAAAATACTTTTTACATGAGTTTTACAATGTCTCTTTACAATAGTCCCTCCTTGGAAAAATGTCAAGACCCTAATGTCTGATTTCTACTTGGACTTCTGATTTAGAGAAGATGCTCCTGCATGAGGATTCATAAATTCATAATTTATTGATATACCTTTTAGGCTCTCAATGACAAGTTGATCCTGGATAACCCTTTCATTTCTTCATCAAGGTTCAACCTTGATTCCATCTCTACAATATTAGGCTCATAACTATATTCTTCCTCTATATGCAAGTCAAATGGTCTAACAATTTCCTCTCTTTTTGCAAGAGGAATACTTTCCAAGAACTGCTTAGGACCTTAGAAATCATATGATTAAATTTTAACATCCTATAGCTCAATTTCATTTTCTATTCTTTCAGTAATTAAACCAAGAAAAAAAAAATTATTTTCAGATGTGAGTCGGTTGGATTTAAAAAAAAGAATATTAATTTTGAGAAATGTTTATCAATCTAGAATACTTCTAACTCATCCCTTACGGTTTGTAAAATTTAACCATATAAAGGGTTTTCCACATACCTTGTCATCTTGGATCACCATCAATGCTATGAAATCTAGATTCTTTGGCAGTGAAGTCACTCTAAACTTTGAAGTTAGTGATCTTGAAGAATGGATTCACTAGGTGAATGGTACAAACTTCCTATGTTTGGCTTATTTTCACAATCAGAAGTCAAATCTGAACTTTGTCATTCTTCTCAGGGAAAATTTACACCTTCAGTCCCCAACAACGGTGGGAAGATGTTAGCCCCAACAATCTCCCAGGCTGAGGAGGAAATTGAATGAGGTAACCTCAGACCTCTTTTGGCTTGGTAAATAGACATACCAAGCTGGAGAGGGATCTCTCCATGAAATCACAATCAAATCTTGACTATGAGGGAAAGGATTTAGGCTAGATCTATTACGATCAAAGGTTTTTGTAATTGAATGGGGTTTAGCTAGATGATAGTTTTAGGAGGGTGAAAACTAGGAGCTAGGTTTAGACTTTCAGATTATAAGTTACCGAGATAATTGGGAGCAAGGTAGGTATTCATAAGAGGTATTTGGGAGTTTTAGTGATTGATGATATAGGATGAAATTGTAGAAAATTGAAATGATCACAAGAGGTGAATTCATTTTGATAGAAGAATAAGAGAAATACATGAGAATATCTCTTAAAAAAGAGCATGCATACTTGAATTTTGTTTATAAACTAGAGATAATATCACTCGAAAGAAAATATAATGATAAAATTTATAAATATTAAAACAAGGAAGTAACATTACCAAATTTACACACCACAAGAATTCCTAAAAAATAGTTGTAATTAGTTAAATGTCTCCTTGGCTCTTTGTTTAGCTGTTTTCCCTTGTTATCCTTTTCTGCCACATCAAAAACCACACATTTTCCTTTGTTAAGTGATAGCGTTTTGGTTGATTTGATATTTCAAGCCTACTGTGTCAAATGTTTGGGATTGTGTTTGAATATCCTCAGAAGGTATTTGTTCCTTTCCTTGTTCTTCTTCACTTTCACGTGGACCTTCATCTCTTAAAACTAATGTCTCCTTGCTCATTAAAGAAGAAGATGCATTCTGCCTGTCATCAAAACCGAAGGTGAGATTTTTAGTTCTGCTGCTTGTCATTTCCCTTTTACTCCCTTGAACAATAGGAGTAGCTTTTACTTTCTAGATGAACCAACCTCCCAAGGCATGGAGGTTGAAGGTGATGAAATAGAAAATTTCTGTAGAATTCCTCCCAAGGCATGCCAATAGCTAAAAAATGATGGAGGATAATCAATTTAATCAATAAAGGATGGAATAAACTAGTATAGTGATCCCCTACCCTGTTTCTCACCTTCTCAAACATTTTAACAAGACTCTTGTACAAAAAATGTGGCAGGTTCATCTTCTTCGCAGAGGTGAAAAGCATCAAGAGGCGACTATGATACTGATATAAAAGAGAATACATACCTTCAAAAGTAAAGTATGAAATTATCATCCTCATAAAAGGTGTTTACTTGTATCGCAAGTGTATCATAGGAAAGGTGGCTATAGGAGCTTCTTGTGTTTTCAAGAAAATATTATAACATTCTAGGTCAAGATAAGCCTTTTTAAACCGAATCTCCCCATGAAGAGGTATCCTCGTAGCAGAAGAAATGTCTTGAGGAGATATGATGAGCTTAATCTAGAAATAATGATCTCATTCTCTTTAAACAAGGTCGAAAGTTTACTAGTCAACTTCACATTGAATCCTACCTCTTGGATTTTCTGGCAAAAAGAGAGGCAACTGGCTTCATCAAATAAAATTCTGATGTAAGGCGATTGCATAATCTCAGTGACTTGATGTGGCTCAATCCAGCTTACTTTTATCCTTTATTAAAATTCATTTTCTCCTTTTTAGTCATCATGATGACACCTTTCTTGTTGTACTTGACAAAATAGGGCAGTGAAACAAGGGATTTTCAACGTTTGATGAATGGAGGGTGATGAAAGGGGAAAATGAGCTCTAATGTTTTTGATAAAATTTAAGGGAGTGTGGAGGGATATTAGGAATATTATGGAAGTGGAAGGGACAAAAAACGATGAGGGGAAGGGGCGGAGAAAGGCGAAACATAGGATTGATGTTTAAAACACAACGAGGGTTTAGGGGAAATGGGAAAAATGGGAGGGATGTGGGAAATTTTTTTGAAAGATATGGGAAAGGAGATGAAATGACTTTATAATGTAAATTCTATGAAATTTTGAGGATTTTTGCTGAAACTTGTGTCAAAATATTCAAAACAAGAAAAATTGTGCGATGAACTCCTAACAAACTGTTGAATTCGTCATTTTTGAGCATTTAGGAGGAAACCACTTGAAATATTGATGAAAATACGTGTTGAAAAGCTGCAAAGAGCTTGAATATTGTTGGTTTTGAAGAGTTTGAGCTCCTGGTTTTTCCCTTGAATGAAAAAACTGAGTTTTGTTGAAAACGTAGTGATCTGGGTTGAAAACATAGCATGGAGGAAGCTCTGCTACCTTCGAGGCATTGCAAGGTAGATTGAAAGAGGTGACTAGGTTCAAAATATTTAGGTGCAACTTCAGTGTTCGAAAAACCAGCAAGAAAGAGGGTTTAAATGATGGTTTCAACAAAAGAGTAGCGACGCACTACCTTTTTGCCCACAAGATGATGATTTGGCAAAACTCTGGTGCTGAGGAGCAAGAAAGGCTTAGGAGAGGGAAAATTACTTTGATTGATCATAATTGAGGCGATTTTAATTCTTGCTGAGCTTTTTGAGGGTGGATCAAGTGAAAGAGTAGCGAAATCATGAAGACGTAGTGAGCTGGCCCTTTACGTAGAGAGATGGCTAAGGTTTAGAAATTTTACTTGCTGGAAGGTGTTGCTGGAGGATGATAGGTCTGCTCGAGCAATGGAGAATTATAATGAAAATTTTACATATTTTTTATAGTTTTATACCACTTTTGATAATGATAAGTTGGCTCTTTGATTCACCTTTAATAGTTTACTTTTAGTGGCTTTAGGAACCTTTGGAGCAGCTTACATTTGAAATTCAGAATTATTTGCACATGCTTTGAAATGATTTAGTAGCAAATATTTTGAGAAAATACTTCTTCCACTCATGATGACCTATCATGACATGAACTTAATTCTATTTTTATGATGTCACTCCATCATGACACATACAGACTATGAAATCATGAACTTAACCATAACATCTTGAAATGAAAAATTGACCATACAAAGATGACAGTCACGAAAATTACATCAATGACTCATGACTTATAACCTTTCATGATGGAAGTACAAAATAACATTTTTATAACCCTAGTGATGTTGGAAGAAAAAAACACCTAACAACCTAAACCAGTGAACAAATTTTTATTTTGAGACTCGATGAAATACTAAAATTTTGAAAATGACTCAGTCAAGTTTAGAAAGAGAATACCTATTTGATCACTGGTGATAGGAAAACTTTATTGGCACTAACACTAGGTTTTCAGAAAAGAGCATTGAAAAATTGAACTCTTTTCAATTAGAATAATATGAAACAAAAGTATAACTATTCCTCCAAAACAAAGCATAAGATAAATGCCTTTTTTATTTCTGACTTAGGAATCAATTACATTCAAATATGGAAAGAATATGAAATCACAATACATTCAAACATTTACAAAGATGAGAAGAAACAATTTTAAAAAGAATTACCGAAAGAATCCCATCAAAATAGTTATAACTCAGTCTATTATTTCCTGCCAAAAGTCTGATTACAGTAGTGTTCAATGATAAAATTCTACAACAGCCAACCCTTGCAATGAGAAAGGAAATGAAGGATATAGAACAAAAACTTCTTCTCCCACTCTTAGGGGTCGAATCGCTAACTTTTGGAGGTGATCCCCAAAGTTCTCAACTGGAATCCTAATGACTAGGGATGTCAAAAAAATCATCTCTATCATATGAAACTGATTCAGTTTGACCCAAAATCACATATTTAACTACTTTATGTACCTCTAGTAGCTACTAATGACATAGTAGACTTAAATTTTACAATTACATCAATAAATATTCTTGGAATCCATCAATCAACTGAAAAAACTGGTAAATTTTGCAAAAATTAGTCAACTGTAAAAAGTGTAGCATGCTTGGGAAAAGCACAGCGTGTGTGGTGAAAAGAGTAGTGTGGGCCTTCAAACTGATTTTTGACTAACTTACCAATGTACAAATTGGGTCCAAGATGGCTCATTGGAAATATATTCTAGTCTAGTTGTCAAAAATGTGTTCAAGCTCTGAAAATGATTGATTGAAGCTCCTCAAAAATGCAATCTCCTAGGACTGGTGAAAAAAAGAAGTGAGAGGCTAAAAAAGGAGGCATAAATTTGTTTTTTGAGTGGTTTTTGGCCATTTACACCTGAAAAAAGCTTTGTTTCTTAAGTGCCAATAGTCAAAATTTGATATAGAAATCATTCTAAATCTAAATATGCATATTTTTCTTCATTTTGAGGCCTCCACAAAAAGCCCAGTGTGGCCCACGCTATGCTTTTTGCAGGCTAATCCTGCAAAAAGTCTGCCAAATTTCACAAAATGCTAAAAAACTTCAAAACTTGCCCAAAATCCTTCAAAATTTGTGGATGAAGTGCTGATGAGGTGTCTCAAGCAATCAAGGAGGCCTCACCAAGTAACTCAAGTTTTTCCTCCTCCTTTTTCTTGATTAGGGTTTTCTTGAGTTTATCATTCAATTGCTTGATCTTGATGTTGAAAATATTGTTTCTAGTGGTATATATGTTAGCCATGTGTCTGAGCATCTCATTTTCTTTATTGGCCTTATGGAGGAGCTTCTCAAGGTGGAAATTCACTCTGTCAAGCTAGACTTCCCTGTCATCACTAATTTCCTTTGCTATTCTCTCCTCAAAATTGAGTTGTTATGCCTCATGTTTCTCCCGCTCTAATGCTCTCTTAAGACCTCTTGTTTTTGGTATTTTCTTGGTGGCTTGAGTCTCATCATGGTCAAACTCATCAGGTTCGATCACTTCTTTTTCTTTGGTGTCTTTCCTCTTGTTATTTAGCAACTTTAATTCCAAGAGTACATGTTTTTCTTTAAGCTTCTTGTTTTCCTGTTCAAGGAAGGATATGATGAATTGTGCTCTGGCCATATTTTCCCAAAACTCTCTAATTGTGGAATTTTTATATTTTATGATCATCTTGGACATCCAAGTCCACCACGTCAAGCTCTCTTTATTACTCATTAAGGTCTTCCTTCTCCTGAACAAATACCTCTTTCTGCTTTTGATTTCCCCTTTTTTCTTATGAAGAAGGCAAGTCCCCTAACACAATATGTGGAGAAAACACTTGGGTAGGTCCCTTCTGCTAGGTTTTGACCTCTTTAACCTCTTTGGTATCTTTCAATATAGCCCTACTAGATAACCTAGTCTTCTTGTGAGGAACTGATGTTGGTGGTGGAATAGGTGTAGCCGGCTGACTTGGTGTTGCAACTGTTATAGCATCATTTCTCACCTTCACATGATTCATGATTGCTTTTATGGCTTTGGGCACCCATTCCTACAAACTTGGACAAATTCACTTAAAAACAGTGTAAAAATCCCCATACTCGACTATGCCCGTACTT